>JAJPUD010010123.1:0-65939 GCA_023553655.1 Myrmecobius fasciatus
AATATATTTTGTTAAAAGAAATAAAGATCCAATAGAAAAATAAAAAAACCCCAATACTCCCAAATATCACATGAATCAGATGAAAATGTAATTGAAAAATATTTAATAAAATAAATAAAAGCACAACAGAACATGGAGAATAACTAACTTTTTACTACCTGCAGAAATCCTTATGTTTCTTTTTTTTTAAGCTTTTTATTTCGAAACATATGCCTAGGTTGTTTTTGACATTCACCCATGCAAAAATCTTGTGTTCCAGATTTGTTCTCCCTGCCTTCCCCTACCCCTTCTCCTAGACAGCAAGTAATCCAATATATGTTAACCATGTGCAATTCTGCTATACAGATTTCCACAATGATACACAAGAAAAATCAGATGAAAAAGGAAAAAATGAGAAAGGAAAAATAAAGCAAGCAAACAACAAAAAAAAGAGTGAGGATGTTATGTTGTGGTCCACCCTCAGTCCCCACAGTCCTTTCTCTGGGTGCAGTTGGCTCTCTCCATCACAAGTCCATTGGAACTGGGCTGAATCATCTCATTGTTGAAAAGAGAATGGATCATTGTAGAATCTTGTTGTTGCCGTGTACAATGTTCTCTTGGTTCTACTCACTTCACTTGGCAATAATTCTGTCCAGGGCTTTCTGAAATCAAGCCTTAAGTTTCGATTTGATTTTGATCCCAGTGTTCTAAGAGTATCTCTCAATTCTAACATTATTTGTTCTAAAAAGTCCCTCCCACCTCTGATATTCTATGAATGTCAAGAACTGGATCCTCCATCTCTCCTGCATTTTCTCTGGCTGTCCCCCATGTCTGGAACGCTCTCCTTCCTTGACTCTGTTTACCAACTTCCCTATGTTTCTTTCTGTTTCAACTAAAATCTCCTCTTTTCCAGGAAGCTTTTCCCAATCCCACTGAATTCTAGTGCCTTCCTTCTGTTAATTATTTACTATTATATATTATTATATATTAATTCTTTAAATTATTAACTATTTATGCTCTGTATAATATACCTGTACTTATCTATTTGTTTGTTGTTTCCCCTCCCATTTTAAACCCCTTGAGGGCAGAAACTGTCTTTCTCTTCTTTTTGTAGCTCCAGTGCTTTAGCACAGTCCCTGGCATATAGTAGGTGTTTAATCAGTGCTTATTAACTTTGAAAGTCCTTCCAGCTGTGACATTGTTTGTTTTAATGCCTCCTTGCTGCGGAGAGGATGACTTTTTTTTTATCTTAATGTCATGATTCTACCACTGTTTTCATGGGCCTGATGCCTTCTCTGTAGCTAATGTGGAAGCTTCAGTTCTGCTCAGGAGATGGAGAGACAGTGAGAGAAAAGGCAAAGGCTCTGCTGAAATTGGTAGGGAAGAAAATTGCAGCAATGCCTTTTTCTGGCTTGATTAAGTGTCAGGGCACCCAGGGCGCCAGATCCTTCCATCCAACTTGTCGGAACAAGTTTCTTTGTCTATGTCTTCTGAGAGTCTTACACTTACAAGCTGTTCTGGCCTAAGGCTAACTAAGGCCAACCTTAGCCCTCCATTTGGCTGAGGAGAAAACTCAAGTCCAAATAAGTCAGCCAAGTGGCCTAGAACACACAAAATGAAGATAGAAACCCAGATCCTTCACCATCAAATCTAGCTTCTTTCTTTTCCCGCTCTGTTGTTGTTGTTGTTATTGTCGTTGTTCTTCTTGTTGTTGCTGTTGCTGTTCCTTTCAAAGAGGGCCAATGGCCATCAGGAGTGACTTGTGTATCTGCTGTGACACTCAATCTCTTTGCTTGAAATAGTTCGATTTCTACTTGGGTTCACGAACCTGAGGCTGGAGAAACATTCACTAGCCTGGGACATGAGCTCCATGTGCGCTAGGTCTCCTCTGTCACCCTCACCCATCTACTTCCAAGGATTTGGAGTCCCAACAGTTGCATGGAACTTCTCAGAGAACTCACTTGTTCTAGTCCTGAATCCTGAGCTTCCTTCTTTGACCACCAGCCCTGCAGATTTGGGAGCTTCTCAGTGTGGATCCAAAGTCCTCGAGATGCAAATTAAACCCTGATGTCCTTAACCTTAGGTGAAATGTAGGAAAACATAGGACCCACCGAGTCCGGCCAGAAGGGACTCCTGATGGAACACTGAGGCTTTGGCATCAGACTTCCTCATTTTATCCACAAGGAAACTGGGAGCCAGGGGGCAGAAAAGACTTAGCTAAGGTCACTCAGGAGGTCTGAGATCCAAAGCTTGAAGGAGCCATAGAGGCTAGCTAGTTCATTTTATAGGGGAGGAAACTGAGGCCCAGGGAAAGAAAGGGTCTGCTTCAGAGTCACATCCAGACCTAAAGCTAAAAGGGACTTTAGGGACCATCTAGCCCATCCTTCTAATTTTGCAGAGGAGGAAACTGAGGCTCGGGGAGGGGGAAGGATTTGTTCCTGCTCCAATGAATCCAGAGCCAGGGCATTTTTTTCATTCTACCACACTAGCTCTAACTCTAAAACCTCCTCTGGAGGACATAAGTGTCCCTTCACTACAAGCTTTTTAAAGACTCAAATCAATATTAAAATCCCTTCCAACACCAAGCAGAAAAGTGCTCTCTGCTGTGACCTGGGGAGCCTAGAAGGAGCCTCTGGGCCAGCGAGCTCAGTAAATAGCCTGGCTCCACAAGCTGGCCGAGGAGATTCGGCTTTGTTCTCCCCAGCTCCGATCTCCCGGCGGCCCCCATGCTTCTTTATGGATTTGCCATCTCTGCCTTGGGCACAGCATCCAGTCTTCCAGAAATCCACCTCGGGCTGACAGGGCACAGGGCTGATGGAGGCCCAGTTGGACAAAGCAACACCGGGCATTTGGGGCTGGGGAGGGCCCTGGACCTTAGGACCCCAAGCCAGAGGACCCTGGGCCCACAGCTGCAAAGATGCCCTGGGGGCATTTTGCCCAGCAGCCCTGGAGCGTTTCAGCTTGTGGTCCTGTAGGGTTTCCACTGTAACTGGAAGACTGATCTGAGGGGATCCAGCCCAGGCCACACCAGGCTCACTGGGCCCTGCCCACCCGCCATGCCTAAAGCCTGGGACCACTGACAGAGGGCAAGGCTGAACACGTGGCAGTGTGCCCCAGCAAGACCCAAACCTCAGACAGCGAGTGGCAGGGCAGTGTGCCCCGGCAAGACCCAAACCTCAGACAGCGAGTGGCAGGGCAGTGTGCCCCAGCAAGGCCCAAACCTCAGACAGCTTGGCTGGGTTTGGCTGTTGAAGAAAGTAGTGTTCCCAGCGGGGCACGGGCCAGGATCACGGACTGTCTGAAGGCTTCAGGGAAGGCAGCAGGTGATCCCCAGCAGCTGATAGGAAGGCCTCCCTGCTCCCTGGCAACCGGCCCCGACTGCTTGCTCCACGCTGGGTGACTGCTTGCAACCCAAGCTGTGCTCAGAATGAACAAGCCCGATGAGAGACCCTGCTGGTACCCAGACAGCAGCCTGGGGGGGGGGGCAAAAGGCTCCGGGGACCGCATGCGGTCAGCCCCTGCTGCCTTAGAGGGCTGCCCTCCCCGTGAGAGCCCAGGCCAGGGCTGCATGGAAAAACCCATAGAAATGGCACTGCCCACAATCAGGGCACTGGCAAGGGGCTTTCTCTGTCTCTCTCTCTCTCTCACATACACAGATACACTACACACATACGTGTACACACATACATATATGTACAAACCTATCTATACACACATGGACACACCAAAATATCCCCACATGCATATCTACATAAACCTATACACACAGACACACAGACAGCCACACAGCCACAGCCACGTGGATTTCAGATTATTAAAAAGGAGCTGAGGGGCCATCTAGTGAAAGTCCCAGCTTTTGCAGGAGGGGCCCGTGCTACAGTGCAAGTCAGAAGCTGGGCCCGGAATCCGGAAGGTCCGTATTCAAATCCTGCCTGGACGGCCTCCTAGCAGTGCGTCTCCGGCCGGTGGAGTTCCTTCAGGTCTGGGTTTCAGTTTTCTCACTTGTGTTGAATGTTTCCAGTAGGGAGCTGCTCTTCCAACTGCCACTTTTTGTGTACTTCCAATTCCTGAAGGAGCTTTCTACTACTACAAATCCGAAGGTCTCACCACTGAGCTTCCCTTGTCACTATCAGTTAACTTCAATGAGGCGGCCAGATAATTAGCTTTTAGAAAAGTGCTTTTTAATATGGAGGCATAGGAATAAGAGCTGCTATAAAGCACTCCCTCCAACGTCGGCCACACGATCTCCCCTCAATACATTCAGGATCCCGAGGAAAGTGCAATTACATGTGGCAAAGTAGAGAACACATCTTTGGAGTCCCTTTGCTGGAGTCCTCAACAGGCTTTGGCTTCTGGGCTCTTTGTAAAGGCCTTCTGCTGCTTTTTCTCACTGTAGCTAGTTTCTTCTTTTTTTTTTTTAAAGGAAATCAGAGTTAAGTGACTTGCCCAGGGTCACATAGCTAATATATGTCTAAGGCCAGATTGGCACTGTATCTAATTTATTCCTCAGCTCCCAGTTTTACAGACACTACTAGAGTGCAGGTGGGAAGTCTAAAATCTCCCAAACCTTCTAAAATTCACAAGGTCATCGGGGGTAGACTAAGGCTGATCTCCTTCCCCATCACTCCCCCCCCAAAGTGTTCCCTTAAAGGAACTTGGCAGGACTGGCTCTCTAGCCATCCACGTTCAGATATTAGAATCCCTGGGTTTCAAGTTGGCCTGTCCTTTTGGAGAAGTGCTGCAAATTGTCATCAAATTTCCTCATCCAATGCTGTGGAGTATCACTCCATTTCATTAATTGACTTTCAAGCTCTTCCCACACCTGGTCTGATGGCCTGAATTAATTGGTCCATTCAATAAAGATGCCTAGTTCATCTCTCTGCTTATTTACAAAAGAGAGCTCTCTGGGCAGGAGAGGGATGGGAATATATTGGAAAGCCATTAAGAACAAGTATTTATTAAGCCCTTACTGTGTGTCAGAAGCACTAGGGATACAAAGAAAGACCGGAACATGGCTCCTGACCTCAAAAAGCTCCCGGTCCAATGGAGGAGACAGCCCACAAACAACTGAGTGCCTGCTATATGATGCACAAATGGGACGGGAGCTCACGGGGAAGGTACGAGCAGCGCAAGGAGCTGGGAAGACCGTCTGCAGAAAGACCGTGACGTACACCTGCACGGACCTCGTGGGGGAAAGCAGAATGTCTTCAGGGTCACTGGATACAGGCCCACGTGATCTGGTGGGGGATAGATTCAGATTGCATAAATATCAGAGGAGAAGAAATCATAGAGTGATAATGGAAGCGGTCAAGTAGTGACACTCGTGAGCAAGGAATATTCCAAGTCCGCCACCATGATGGAATATGGCGTGAAAATTCAACCAGGATTGGAAAGGGATGCAGCCTCATCAGGAGAGAACCAGGTGTCAGTGAGTATCATAAGACAGCAAAAGGAAAAAAAGGAGAGGGGGAGAGAGACAGAGACAAAGAGAGAGATACAGAGAAAGACAGAGACAGAGACAGAGTCAGGTTTCAGTGAGTATCATAAGACGGAAAAAGAAAAGAAAATGGTGGGGGAGAGAGAGACAAAGAGAGAGAAGGAGAGAGATACAGAGAGACAGAGAAAGATAGAGAGACAGAGAGATACAGACAGAAAGCCAGGTTTCAGTGAGGATTATAAGATGGAAAAAGAAAAAAAGGGGGGAGGGGAGAGAGACAGAGACAGAGACAGAGAGGAGAGAGAGATACAGAGAGACAAAGACAGAGAGAGATATATACAGAGAGCCAAGTTTCATTGAGTATCATAAGACGGAAAAAGAAAAAAAGAAAAGGGAGAGAGAGAAAAAGACAGAGAGAGAGAGATACAGAGACAGTGAAAGACAGAGAGAAAGAGACACAGAGACAGTGAAAGACAGAGAGAAAGAGACAGAGTGTTTAGGATGAAAAGAAATTTTTTTTTATTATGGAGCAAGTATTCCAGAGAACCAGTAGATCTGGAAGGGCACATTGAGAGTGTGGTGGACAGGCTCAAGGGGAATGGGAGTAGGGGAACAGGCAGTGGGGGATAGGGAGTAGGATTTGTATAGTGATATCCAGGGGGCTCAGAATCAGTATGTTATGGAAAACATGAGAGAGTGGGAGTATGCTAACAATTGAGCAATGAGTCCAGGAAGAAAGTTTTTGCCCTCCATTTTGAAGAGGACCAATGAAATCACAAGTGTGCTGTCTTGATTAGCACATGAATTGGATTTAAGAGAGGCAGAGCTACACAAAGTCATCAGCCCGCTCTCAGACTCATCAATGTCCAGTGGCAGAACAGAAGTGAGGATGACTAGTGATGGCTTGGGATGCAGTGGATGACCTTGGTCATTGATGGCTGACCAAAGTGCTCCAAAGCACCGTCTTCAGCCACTTTTGTTATCATTGGAACAAATTGTTCTCATCTTCCCATTCTGCCAAGGGAAGTCTTCACATGCTTGGCGTCCATACCCCCCTAATTTACCGAAGAGTTTGAGGCCTTCTGGTTACCCCTCAACTTGGTTTGGTTGCTCTGCCAATACAGTTTTAGTAGGGTGTGGCTGCTGCACAGTTTCTTGGAGCTTCAGGTGAAAGTTGGGTGAAAGTGGACATGAAAAAGGTAGATGGACAGCCCTGAAAAGAGGTCTGAATGATTGAGGAAAAACCAAAAAAAAAAGAAAAGAAAAGGAAGGAAGGAAGGAAGGAAGGAAGGAAGGAAGGAAGGAAGGAAGGAAGGAAGGAAGGAAGGAAGGAAGGAAGGAAGGAAGGAAGGAAGAAAAAGAAATTAAGAAAGGAAAAGAAAGAAAAAAGGAAAGAAGAAAAAAAGAAAGGAAGGAAGGAAGAAAGAAAGAAAAAAAGAAAAAAGAAAGAAAGAAAGGAAGGAACGAAGGAAGGAAGGAAGGAAGGAAGAAAGGAAGAAAGGAAGAAAGGAAGGGAAGGAGGAAGGGAGGGAGGAAGGAAAAAGGAAGGAAGGAGGGAGGGAGGAAGGAAAAAAGGAAGAAAGGAAGGAAGGAAGGAAGAACAATCCAAGGAAAACAAGATTATCAAAAGAAAGTCAACCAACTACAAAAGGAGATCCAGAATCTTTTTTTAATATTAAAACTTTTTATTTGCAAAACATATGTATGGGTAATTCTTCAACATTCACCCTTACAAAGTTTTCTGTTACAAAATTTTTCCCCTAATCCCCACACCTCCCCTAGATGGCAGGATATCCACTACATGTTAATTATGTTAAAATACTTGACAAATCGAATATATGTATACATATTTCCACAGTTATCACTTTTGTGCAAGAAAAATCGTGTCTACAAGAAAGAAAAATCAGATAAAGGAAACACAATGCAAGCAAACATCAATAGAGAGCATGAAAATGATATGTTGTGGTCCACATTTCACATCCCTCTCTCTGGGTGTATATGACTTTCTTCACTGAACAACTGGAACTGGTTTGAGACATTTCATTGTTGAAGAGAGCCATGTCCATCAGAATTGATCATCATATAGTCTTGTTGTTGCCATGTATAATGATCTCCTGGTTCTGCTCATTTCACTCAGCATCAGTTCATGCAAGTCTCTCCAGGCCTCTCTGAAATCATCCTGCTGGTCGTTTCTTACAGAACAGTAATATTCCATAACATTCATATCCCATAATTTATTCAGCCACTCTCCAATTGATGGGCATCCATTCAGTTTCCAGTTTCTTGCCACTACAAAAAGGGCTGCCACAAACATTCTTGCACATGTGGGGCCCTTTCCTTCCTTTATGATTTCTTTGGGATGTAAGCCCAATAGAAACACTGCTGGGTCAAAGGGTATGCACAGTTTGATAACTTTTTGAGTATAGTTCCAGATTGTTCTCCAGAATGGCTGCATCAGTTCACAGTTCCACCAACAATGCATCAGTGCCCCAGCTTTCCCACATCCCCTCCAACATTCATCATTAACTTTTCCTGATATTTTAGTAAACCTGACAGGTGTTTAGTGGTACCTCAGAGTTGTCTTAATTTGCATTTCTCTGATGAATAGTGACTTGGAGCAACTTTTCATATGACTAGAAATAGTTTTAATTTCATCATCTGAAAATTGTCTGTTCATGTCCCTTGACCATTTATCTATTGAAGAGTGGCTTGAATTCTTATAAATATGAGACAATTCTCTATATATTTTAGAAATGAGGCCTTTATCAGAACCCTTAAATGGAAAGATGATTTCCCAATTTATTGGTTCCTCCTAATCTTGTCTGCATTAGTTTTGTTTGTACAGAAACTTTTTAACTTAATGTAGTCAAAATTATCTATCTGGTGTTCAATTAAGCATTCTAGTTCTTCTTTGGACATAAATTTATTCCATCTCCACAGGTCTGAGAGGTCAACTATACTACGTTCCTCTAATTTACTTATAATATCACTCTTTATATCCAGATCATGATCCCATTTAGATCTTATCCTGGTATGTGGTTTTAGGTGTGGGTCAAGCCCTAATTTCTTCCACACTAGTTTCCAATTTTCCCAGCAATTTTTGTCAAATAATGAGTACTTACCCAGAAGCTGGGATCTTTGGGTTTATCAAACACTAAATTGCTAAAGTTATTGCCTGGTTTGTCCTGTGATCCTATCCTATGCCACTGATCGATTACTCTATTTCTCAGCCAGTACCAAATGGTTTTGATAACTGCTGCTTTATAATATAGTTTTAGATCTGGTACAGCAAGGCCACCTTCATCAGCCTTTTTTTTTTCATTAATTCCCTTGAAACTCTTGACCTTTTGTTCTTCCAAATGAATTTTGCTACTATTTTTCTAGATCTGTAAAATAATTCCTTGGGAGTTTGATTGGTATGGCACTAAATAAGTAAATTATTCTGGGTAGTATTGTCATTTTTATTATATTCACTCGACCTACCCATGAGCATTTTAAGTTTTTCCAATTGACTAGGTCTGATTTTATTTGTGTGGAAAGTGTTTTGTAGTTTAGTTCATATAGTTCCTGACTATCCCTTGGCAGATAAATTCCCAAATATTTTATACTATCAACAGTTATTTTGAATGGAATTTCTTTTTGTATCTCTTGCTGCTAAACTTTATTGGTAATATATAAGAATGCTGATGATTTATGTGGATTTATTTTGTATCCTGCAACTTTGCTAAAGTTGTGAATTGTTTCTAGTAGCTTTTTAGTTGAGTCTCTAGGGTTCTCTAAGTATACCATTATGTCATCTGCAAAGAGTGATAATTTGGTTTCCTCATGACCTACTCTGAATTCCTTTAATCTCTTTTTCTTCTCTTACTGCCAAAGCTAACATTTCTAACATAATATTAAACAATAATGGTGACAGTGGGCAGCCTTATTTCACTCCTGATCTTATTGGGAATGGTTCTACTTTGTCTCCATTACATATGATGCTTGCTGATGGTTTTAAGTAGATACTACTAATCATTTTATGGAAAAACCCATTTATTCCTATACTCTCTAGTGTTTTTAATAGGAATGGGTGTTGGATTTTATCAAATGCTTTTTCTGCATCTATTGAAATGATCATATGGTTTTTGTTAACTTGGTTATTAATATAATTGATTATGCTGATAGTTTTCCTGATATTGAACCAGCCCTGCATTCCTGGTATAAATCCTACTTGGTCATAGTGTATTATCCTGGGGATGACTTTCTGTAATCTCATTGCTAATATCTTATTTAAAATTTTTGCATCAATATTCATTAGGGAAATTGCTCTATAGTTTTCTTTCTCTGTTTTCACCCTACCTGGTTTAGCTATCAGCACCATATCTGTGTCATAGAAGGAATTTGGTAGTACACCTTCTTTCCCTATTTTTTCAAACAGTTTATATAGTATTGGAATTCATTGTTCTTTGAATGTTTGGTAGAATTCACATGTAAATCCATCTGGCCCTGGAGATTTTTTCTTAGGGAGTTGATTAATAGCTTGTTCTATTTCTTTTTCTAAAATGGGGCTATTTAAATAATTTATTTCCTCTTCTGTTAACCTGGGCAATCTATATTTTTTGTAGATATTCCTCCATTTCATTTAGATTATCAAACTTACTGGCATAAACTTGGGCAAAATAACTCTTAATTATTACTCTAATTTCTTCTTCATTGGAGGAAAGTTCTCCCTTATCATTTTTGAGACTAACAATTTGATTATCCTCTTTCCTTTTTCTAATCAAATTAACTAAAGGCTTATCTATTTTGTTGGTTTTTTCATAAAACCAACTCTTAGTTTTATTTATTAATTCAATAGTTTTCTTATTTTCAATTTTATTAATTTCCCCTTTATTTTTACAATTTCCAATTTGTTATTTAACTGAGGGTTTTTAATTTGTTCTTTTTCTAGTTTTTTTTTTTATAATAAGCCCAATTCATTGATCTTTTCTTTCTCTATTTTATGCAAGTAAGCATCTAGAGGTATAAAATTACCCCTTATAACCACTTTGGCCGTATCCCACAAATTTTGGTATGTTGTCTCATTATTGTCATTCTCCTGGATGAAATTATTGATTGTGTCTATGATTTGCTCTTTCACCCATTCATTTTTCAGGATTAGATTATTTAATTTCCAATTAACTTTTGGTCTATTTTCTCCTGGCCTTATATTACATGTGAATTTTATTGCATCGTGATTTGAAAAGGATGCATTTACTATTTCTGCTTTTCTGCATTTGATTTTGAGGGTTTTGTGCCTTAACAGTTTTCGTATAAGTTCCATGAACCCCTGAGAAAAAAAATATACTCCCGTCTATCGCCATTCAATTTCCTCCAGAGATCTATCATACCTAACTTTTCTAACCTTTTGTTTACCTCCCTAACTTCTTTCTTATTTATTTTGTGGTTTGATTTATCTAATTCTGAGAGAGCAAGGTTGAGATCCCCCACTAGTATAGTTTTGCTGTCTATTTCTCCTTGCATCTCTGTTAGTTTCTCCTCTGGAATTTGGATGCTATACCACTTGGTGCATATATGTTTAGTATTGATACTGCTTCATTATCTATGGTACCCTTTAGTAAAATATAGTTTCCTTCCTTATCTCTTTTAATTAGATCTATTTTTGCTTTTACTTGGTCTGAGATAAGGATTGCTACCCCTGCCTTTTTTGTTTACCTGAAGCATAAAAAATTCTGCTCCAGCCCTTTACCTTCACTCTGTATGTATCTCTAACATACATTAGATGTGTTTCTTGTAAACAACATATTGTAGGATTCTGGCTTTTAATCCAGTCTGCTATCCGCTTCCGTTTTATGGGAGAGTTCATCCCATTTACATTCACAGTTAAAATAACTATATCTGCATTTCCTACCATCTTATTTACCCAAAGTTATGTTTTTCTCTTCCCTTTTCCCTTTCTCCCTTCTACCCTCCCACGTATTTTGTTTTTGATGACCACCTCCCTCTAACAGTTCTCCCCCCTTTAGAACCTCTCCCTCTTTTTTATACCTTTCCCCTAATTTTTCTATTTTCCCTTCTATTAGTCTATCTCTTTCTTTTCCTCCTTTCCCTCCCAATTCCCTATAAGTAGGGCCAAGTTTTTATTTGAAGCCAAATGTGTTTGATATACTCTTTTAGAGCCCAATCTAATGAGAGTAAGATTTACACAATGCTCATCACCCTCCCTTCTTTCCCTCAATTATACTAGATTTTCTATGTCTCTTCATGAGAGACATTTTTTATTTACCTCCTTTTTTTTACTTTATTTTACCTCTTTTCCCCCTTTTTTCAGTATGATATCCCTTCCACCTCTAATTTCTTTTCCATTATTATCAACTAAAATCAAATTATGCCCAATTCTTTAAGGATACCCATAGTAGAAATATAGGTCTCAGGAGTTCTTTCATTTTGACCTTTTTATGCTTCTCTTGAGTTCTGTATTTGGAGGTCAAATTTTTTGTTCAGATCTGGTCTTTTCATTAGAAATAGGTGAAATTCTCCTGTATCATTGAATGACCTTCTTCTTCCCTGGAAGATGATGTTCATTCTAGCTGGATAGGTTATTCTTGGCTGTAGTCCAAGTTCTTTTGCCTTTTGGAATATCTGATTCCAGGCCCTTTGATCCTTTAATGTGGAAGCTGACAGATCTTGTGTGATTCTAATTATACATCCTTGGTATTTGAATTGTTTCTTTCTAGCTGCTTGCAATATCTTTTCCTTGGTACGATAGTCCTGAAATTTGGGCACAATATTCCTTGGGGTTCTAATTTTGGGGTCTTGTTCAGGAGGTGATCATTGAATTCTTTCAATGGCAATTTTGCCTTCTGATTCTAACACATCAGGACAATTTTCTTTCATGATTTCCTGGAAGATAGCATCTAGGTTCTTTTTTTCATCATGGCTTTCAGGGAGTCAAATAATCCTTAGATTGTCTCTCCTAGATCTGTTTTCCAAGTCAGTTGTTTTTCCTAGGAGATATTTCATATTTTCTTCTATTTTTTCATTTTTTGTTTTTGTTTGACTGATTCTTGAAATCTTATAGAGTCATTCACTTCTATTTGTTCAATTTTAATTTTTAAAGCATTATTTCCTTCAGTTACCTTTTTTAGCTCCTTTTGTAATTGGCCAATTGAATTTTTTGGTTCATTGCATTCTTTTTTCATTTTGTCAATTTTATTTTTCAGTGAATTGTTGTCTTTTTCCAATTCAACAATTTTGTTTTTCATTGAATTGTTATCTTTTCCCAATTCACCATTCTTATTTTCCAGTGAGTTGGTGACTTTTTCCAATTCACCAATCTTGTTTTCCAGTTTTTCACATCTCTGTTGCAGGCCATAATATCCTTCTTGCACTGCTCTCAATTCATTTCCCCATTTTTCTTCTAGCTCTCTTTTGAGATTCTTTATGCAATCTTCCAGGTAAGCCTTGTGAAATGGGGGACAACTCATGTCTGCCTTTGTGCTTCCTCTGGGGTTGCTTTCCCTTTAGGAACCTCAGAATCTGGGCTCTGCCCTTCTTTCTCTCCGTAAAAGCTGTCTATGGTGAGAGCTCTCTTCTGCTTCTTACTCATGTTTTGGAGCTTGAGGTCTGATTCAAGCACGGGACTGGTAGCCGTTTCAATTTGCCTTGGGGCAGTTTGAGTAGTTGACTTCTGGTGCAGGGCTGGTTGGGCTAGATCGGCACTAGGACCACTCTTTCAGCTGCTCTCAATCCACCCTTTACCAAAGGCAGATGTGCCAAAGCACCTGCCCGCAAGCAGAGCAAAGTGGCCCAAGCGTCTCCCATGGACTTCCTGGCTGCCTTAAATCCACTGCCCCGTCCCAGCCCCGGTCTCTTCTGCCCCGGCTGCATGCTGGCGTCTGAGCCCGGCAAGCGGCCTGATCCCCTGCCTGTCTGAAACTGACCTTCTCTGGAGTTCTTCCAAAGTAAATTTTTCATAGAAGTGCATTGTACTCCAAGTGTTTGATGGAGCCCTCACTCCAGAACCAGTTCAGAGACTTAATTTGTTCTGGGTCTGAGAGAAGATTTGAGGAGCTCACAGAATGATGTCTGCAGTTTGCCATCTTGGCTCGCCCCCCCCCCCAGATCCAGCATCTTAATGAAGAAAATTAACTCCTTGAAAACTAAAACTGGGCAAGGGGAAGCCAGCAAAATTATAAGAGACCAGGAGATAATAAAACAAAATATAAAGAATGGAAAAAAATAGAAGAGAATGTGAGACATCTCATAAGAAAAGCAATAGATCTGGAGAACAGCTCAAGAAGAAAAAAACATAAAAATAATTATACTACCTGAGAGCTATGATTAAAAAAAAGACTCTTGATACAAGAATACAAGAAATAATTAAGGAAAATTGTCCTGAAGTGTTAGAATAAGAGGTTAAAGTAGAAATAGAAAAAATCCATCAATCACCACCTGAAAGAGATCCTACAAGGAAAAGCTTCAGGAACATCATAATCAAATTTTGAAACCCCCAGGATGAGAAAAAAGTATTATGAGCAACAAGAAAAAAAAATTTAAATAGGACTGAGTTGATTGATAGAGATAAAAGTCTTCTAAGGTCATAAAGAAATATAAAAAATAGAGAAATAAGAGTGGACAGAATAGGATAAGGAGGTGGTATAGAAGAGTGTGGAGATTAATTGAAATGGGATAAAGAGGTAGAGAAAGGATGGCAGGAAAGGATAAGGATGAGCACCTGATGGGGTAGGTTAAGTAATGGAAAGGTAAGGTAGTGGGTAGAAGTAAAAGAGAGGAATCAGCAGGTATAGGAAATAAGAAACATACACAAACATAATAATGAGGAGGAGTAAAAAACAGGGGTAGCAATCATTGATCTCAGATAAAGTTACCTCTAGAATAGATTTAACCAAAAGAGAAAACTAGGGAAACTTCAATATATGACAGTCATATTAATCAAAATTGTTTTAGACTATTTAAAATAGACAGTACAAAAAATACAAAAAAATAGACAGTACAAAAAATAGATATATTTCTGTAGCGTAGGAAATGATGAGTTGGTGCATTTAGAAAAATATGCAAAGACACGGGCTTATGAAGGATGATATTTTCCCCCTTCAGAGAACCAGAAGACAAGCATAGTTCGGCTTCACATAGATGTATATGAATGTAGATGTGTATCTATGGATACAATTACAGATGTCTACACAAGTGAATGTATATGTGTGTGTGTCTGTGTATTTATCTAAATAGATCTGTCCTTAATTGTAGCCTTCTTGGGGGAAGTGGGGGGGGGAGGAAAGGGGAAAAAAGAATAAAGTAAAAAGTGCACAGCAGAGAAAAAAAGAAAATCTATAAGAAAGCAAAGTTGGACAGCTCTGAACACAAGATGTAATATTAATTATAGGCTTCCTTGACATGGAAATCTACTTTTTCATATTTTGAATCTTCTGTTATGTTCTATTGTACACATGGCAATGTTTTCTTTTTCTTTTTTAATTTAAATTTTAAATAAATAAATATATTTTTTAAAAAGGAAATAGGTAGTTGAAAGCCAAAAGAAATCAGGAAGTAAAAAGAGAGACCCCATCAGCCTTTAGAGGCCCTTAATGTGAAGCAGGAAACCAAGAGAGAGCTAGACTTGAAGTCAGGAATTCTGGAGTTCAAATTCTGACTCAGGCACTTTCTAGCTGTGTGACCCTAGACAAGTCATATAACCTCTGCCTGCCTCAGGATCGTCCTCTATAAAATGGGGATTAAAAATAGCACCTCCCTCTCAGGAGTGTAAGGATTAGATATTTGGAAAGAGTTTTACAAACCTTCAGGCCTTTATAAAAGCCAGCTAGTATATTGTTGCAACGGGAAGCAAGTTTCCTACAATTTCCGATTAATATAATCACAGAAGGCTCAGAATGGAATCATGAAGTGTAAAGGAAAGTTGAAGGGTTTGCCTACAATCCCACAATAAAGTGTAAGTGAGCCTTAATCAATTGGAGAGGATTACAGGGCTTTGGTTGTTAGATGAAGCCAAAGGAGACAACAGAGGAAACATATGGTGATTGACAGAGTCAGGCCGCCGGGGCTGCTGCTTTTTTCCCTTTACATCAAGCCATTTGGCAATTAAGAAGTCCAAGCTCCAAAGTACTACACCTGTACCAGAGGCTAACAAGGGGAGGACGTGCAGGAGGACAACTTTTTCTCCTCCATCACCATCAGCTGTGGAGGGAGAGCTGTGGGACCAGCATCCTCTGGGAGCAGAGCCCATATCGTACCACAGAAAAAGAGTCAGAAGTAGCTCCAAGGAGGGACTTTCTCATATTAAAGAGAAGAGCCAGCTGTGAGCCCCAGAAAAGGAGCAAGTCTAGAATCCGGCCCAAGTGCACCAAGTTCCACCCACATTGCCTATGGAGAACAGCGGTAACTTCACCAGGATATCAAGGTAGAGAAAAATCATTCTTTTCCTCCCTTCACTGAAATCACATGATTCCATTTGAGATGCTCTAACCAAGAGCTATTGTTGTTCCGTCATGGCCAAATCTGTGACCCCATTTGGGGTTTTCTTAGCGAGGAGACTGGAGTAGTTTGCCATGATGAGGAAACTGAGGCAAATGGTGAAATGACTTGTACAGGGTTACATGTATCTAGGCTGGATTTGAACTCGGGTTTTCTAGTATTTTATCTACTGTGTAACCTAGCTGCCCATCATCAGCACAGAAATGGTAACTAAAATTCTGATGAGATCAATAAGTGAAGTAGTACAGAGCAGGGAGGGAAAAGGGCCCAAGATCCTTGTGGTTCACTCTTTAACAGTGGCTGAACCACAAGGAGCTATCTTTGGGCCCTTTGGAAGAAAGACCCCTTGGGCCTTCTAGAAGAAGATCCACAGAAGGAGACAGAGAAAAAGTGGTCAGTGAGGTAGGAGGGGGACCAGGAGAATGTGCTGACCTGAAATCCAGGGAGAATGAGCATGGAGAAAAGGCCACTGAGAAATCAATGGTAACTTTGGAGGAAATCATGGTCAATGTTGGATTATAAGAGTTTAAGGGGAGTGAGAGGAGAGAAATGTAGGCACCCAGTGGAGTAGTTGGCCTTTTCTAACACTTTAGCCGCGAAGAACAAAAGAGATAGAAGAAAATCAAAGGAAGGATAAAGAGGAGGGGGGTTAAGAATGGGGGAAGCTTGCAAATATCTGTAGCTAGTAAGGAAGGATCCTTTGTCAGGGAGAGATTCAAGATAAGTGATGGAGTGGGGATGACCGAAAGGACAGAGTCCTTTATTAAGCACCTACTAAGTGTCGGGCACTGTGCTAAGCATAGGAGATACAGAGAAAAACCAGCCAGTCCCTAGCCTCAAGAAGCTCACAATCTCATAAAAGACAATACATAAACAGCTATTTGCAAATGGGTTCTTACGTAGAATAAATTGGAGATTAACCACAGAAGGAAAGCATTGTCGTTAAAAGGGATAAGGAAAGACTTCCTGTGGCTAAAAAGGGAGAGCTTTTCCATTATAGGGGGCCACCAGTGAAAATGCCCAGTTAGGAGATAAAGGGTCTCGTTGGAAAAACAGCCAGTCTCATTGTAGATTGAAGAGTGCATTGGGGGTAGAGGAGAGAAGGGGAAGGGAAGAGATGGGGAATGGGGAAATAAGGTGTATGAAGACTGAAAAGGTAGGAAGGGGCTGAAGGACTTTGAATGCCAAATGAAAGATTTTATATTTGACACTGGAGGTGATAGATTCCCTGGAGTCTATGTGTGTTGCGGGGAGTGGGGATGCGGTCAAATCCGGATGTTAGGAAAACCATTTTGGTGACTTAATGGAATAGGAACTGGAGTGGGAAGAGACGAGCCACCACTATCGCAATACTCCAATTACTGCAAGTGAGGATGAAGGCCTGCCCCAGAGCGGGGACCATTGCAGAGGACAGTGGGGAGTATATTGGAAAGTTGTTCCAAAGGGGAAATCAGCGGGCCTTGGCAACAGATTGGATCTGGCAGGTGAGAGAAAGTCAGGAGTCAAAGATGGTACCTAGATTGGAGAATAAGAGACTGGGAGGATGGTACTGCCTTCTATGGTGACAGGGAAGATAGGGCAGTCATGAGGAAGCCAGTACTGAGTTGAGTTTTGGACCTGGTGAGTTGAAGATACCTAAGGGACATTCTATTGGTCCTATTTGCAAAAGAGAAGAAAGTGGAGTCATTATCATTTATCAATATGCTTAATTTCAGCCCCTTGCAAAATTCTACCTATATTCTGGGTATGTATACCTTTCAATAGTTTCAACAATATCTATGATCAACCAAGAAACTTTAATTAAGTGCCTACTATGTACTGCTATGAGTAACCAGGGTGAAGTTCAAAGGGGCCGGAACCACAATGGAGCAGAGAAAGTAGAAGCTTAAGGGATCCTGGAGGCCAGCTGTTAAGGGAGGAGAATGGAAGAGTACCGGGATCATAGGGGAAAGGGTAGAATGGGAGACTATCAATTTCACAGGTACAAGTGGGATTATGCGGGGATGGGTGTAAAATACAGCTACCTCAAAGCGTCTCCCAAGAGCCGATTGTTAAATTTTCCATATGAGCATTTAAATCTTGCAAATTGTCAAAGGCTCCAAATCAGGACTTGATGTATTATGGGGCCCAAACAGGTGAAGAAGTCAACTGGGTCAAGGTCAATAGGGAGTAAGTGAAAGAGTCCGTGTTGGAATCCACATCCTTCAACTCCGGATAGAGGTATTATACTACTTTGCCTTGGATGCTGAAAATTTTATCACATCGAGAAGGGGAAACTGACTCATTGTGAGCAGAACCAGAACATTGGATACAGTAGCATCAATAATGTATAATCGATTGCAAAAGACTTAGCCATTCTCAGCAAAACAGTGATCCAAGACGATTTCAAAGGACAATTTTCCAAAGGAAAAGGTTTTCCACCTGCAGAGAAGAAACTGTTAGAATCTGAATGCAGATAGAAGCACGCTTTTTTACACTTTGGTTTTCTTGGGGTTTTTAGTCTGTTTTCTTTCACAACATGATTAATATGGAAATATGTTTTACATAATTGCACATGTATAACCTATTGCTTGTCTTAGGGAAGGGAAGGGAATGGAGGGAGGGAGAGAATTGCGAAGATAAAATATTTCTAACTGCTAAAAATGGTTTTTACATGTGATTGGAAAACGTAGGTTGGTTTTTTTTTTTTTTAACAACATAAGGAAGTTTAAAAAGAAACCTTAGAGTGACATCTTGGTAAAGTGGCGAATGCAAAGCAAGACTGTGTCCAATTTCCTAACCACCCCCCCAAGACAGAGGGAGAGAAAGGTGCGGAATTCGTGTTGCATTCAGAAACTCTGCTTCAAAGGCCGCTGGCGAGAGAGTAGCAGTGACGGCAAAGGAGCTGGAGAGCCCGAATCTGCCCCAGCCGGGGCGCTGAACAAAGGGTACCTACTGGTACAGAAGCTCATGCTGGAGGCAAGGAGAGAAAGTTGGACATGACAAGATGCTGCAAGACAGGGAAGTTTTCCAAGCAGGAGGCAGAGGCCAGAGTGGGAGAGCATCAGCAAACAAAATCAGCTCCACTCGGTTCCCAAATATCTCTTCAAGTCCCGCTTATGGAGTCCAAACAGAAATCGGGTCTGGTCTCCCAGATTCAAAGATAGGTGTTCCAAGTGCTTCTGGAAATACTCCCGAGAGAAAACCACAGTGGTCTCCTTTGGCGAAGGAGTCAGTTTCCCCGTCTCAGTGTGATAAATTTTCAGCATCTAAGGCATGGTACCGGAGTTGAAGGATGTGGATTCCAACACGGACTCTTTCACTTACTCCCTATTGACCTTGACCCAGTTGATTTCTTCACCTGTCTGGGCCCCAGTTCAAACATCCTGTCCCCATTCTGAACCTTCATCTTTCTCTCCTGATTCCTTGTCAACTGCCTTCAAACACATGCAAATGTCCCTGATTCTTTAAAAAAAAAACTTCCCTAGACCCATAAATCCTCTCAGACTATCCTATCTATTTCTCTCCTCTGGTTCTTAGTCAAACCCCTTTAAATCTGCTGTCTGATCTCTCAACTGAAATTGCTCTCCCCAAAGTTACCCAGTAATCTGTTTTTTAAATGAATTTGTATTGCTAAATTTGGGTTTTATATCTCCTAGTATCCCTTCCCCTCCCCATCCCAGAGAGCCACCACATACAGCAAAGAACTTTTGGAAAAGAAAATGATCAAAAGGGAAAAATATCAACAAAACTCATCAATATATAAGGGGAAATCTACAAAAATCTGCAAAGTTTCCCACTCATGTACCTCCCATTCCGGCAGAGGGATGGGAAAGGTGAGATGTCCTCTCATCTCTCTTCAAATCTTTCTCAGCTCTGACCTAGCAGTCTTCTCACCCTGGGGGGCGGGGTGCCTCTGGATCTATGGTCTCCTATTCTGATCCCTGAGTTCCCGCCCAGAGTCATTATTTGAGGTAGTGCCCAGGCCCTTGGCACTTACTTCTCTCCTCCCTCCTACTTACATCTGTACTCTTTAGTTCTCTTTTATATGTTAGATTACCCTGCTAGGATCTAAGCCCCTTGACAGTAGGGATTGTCTTTCTTATTGCTTGTTCACTTGGCACAGTGCCTGGGATGTTGGAAGCGTTTTCTAAATGCTCAATTGATCTATCTATATTTATTCTGTCTGTTTATCTTTTCTGTCTCTTTCTATTTATCTTTTATCTGTCTTTCTATCTCTATCTTTCTGTTTATCTGTGTTTCTATATTTATTTATTTATTTCTGCTTATGTGTCTTTCTATCTTATCTATCCATCTATTTATAATTATTTCTGCTTGTCTACTAATCTATCTTTCTATTTATCTTTTTTATATCTATCTATTCCTTCTATCCATCTTATCTCTCCATCTGTCTATAGTTATTTATTTCTGCTTGTCTGCTAATCTGTCTCTATCTTTTTCCTATCTATATCTATCTTCTCTCTCCATCTGTCTCTTTATAGTTATTTATTTCTGCTTGTCTGCTAATCTGTCTTTTCTGTCTGTCTTTCTATTTATCTTTTTATCTGTCTTTCTATCTCTATCTTTCTGTTTATCTGTATCTTTCTGTCTTTATTTCTGCTTTTCTGTCTTTCTATCTTATCTATCCATCTATTCATAATTATTTATTTCTGCTTATCTGCTAATCTGTCTTTCTATTTATCTTTTTTCTATTTATCTATCTTCCTTTTATCTTCTCTCTCCATCTATTTATAGTTATTTATTTCTGCTTGTTTGCTAATCTATCTTTCTATTTATCTCTCTATCTATTTTTCTTTCTATCTATCTATCTATCTATCTATCTCTCCCTTCTTGGAGGCCATGAGTGTTCTTTCCAAAAACATCTCTTAATTGACAAGTCAAATGGCATTTTCTCAGTCTTCATTCTCCTGCCTTACTTATTTAATGCATCTGGCATTGCTGACCCTTCTCTGGTTCACTCTTTTTCTCTCTGCCCTTTCACAAAACTACTGCTTCTCTTCCCGCCTGTGTGACCACTCCCTAAATGGTCAGCACTTGGGAGCTGTCCAAAGTTCTTACCTCTCTCCTAAAGCTAGCACATGACCTTGCTCTCTATCTCCAGTCTCAGTCTCTGCACTGAGCTTCACCCCTGCATCACCAAGAGCCTTTGGACATGTCACATCTCAAAACCAGCATATCCAAAACAGAGTTCATGTCGTTCTTCTCAAACCCATCTTTCCTCCAAACTTCCCAGCTTCTGCCAGAGGCCTCCTTCCAGTCTCCTAAGTTAGCAACCTTGGCATTACCCTCAATTCCCCAGTCACTCAGCCCACATATCCAACCAGCTGCCAAATCTGGACGTTTCTACCTTTCTCCCTCCACAAACCTCTTGCCTTCTTTCCACTTATAAAACTCCCATCTGAGTTGAAGCCCTCGTAACCTCTCACCAGATTATTATGGGGTATCCTAACTCCAAGTGTCTCACTACTCAAGTCACTGCTACCAAAATCATTTTCTCAAGTGCAGATATGACCACGTCATTTGCTCCCTTACTCAATTAACTCCAGTGGCTCCCAGCTGCCTCTATGATAGAAATAGAAACTCTTCTGTTTTCTTTTTCAAACCCTTCAAAACTCCACCCCAACTTATCTTTCCAGTTTTATTGGCTATTACTCCTTCTCCGCCCGGCCAAGCTGTCCTGCCTTCTACTTCTCACAAATGACGATCTGGCTCCTATCTCTGTGCCTTTGGACTCCCTCCTCATTTCTGCTTCGTAGAGTCCAGCTTTTCCTTCCAGATAGGGCTCAAGCATCACCTTCTACGTGAAGCCTTTCCTGATTCCCCCATTGCTAGTTCCCTCCATCCCTATTTCATTTGTGTTTCATTCAGTTTATATTTATTCCAAATTTATTTCTGTCTACATTTGTCTTTCACATTATATCATAAGCTCTCGGAAAATTGAGATTGCTTCACTCTTCCTATTTGCATCCCTGCCACCAAGCACGGTGTGTGCCAAATTGGAGGTTCTGGTTAAAAGCTTATTAATAGATTAATGGAGTTTTCTCATCTGCAAAATTTGGGGTTAGACGAGCTGATCTCTGAGCTCCCTTCCTAGACATAAGATCTTTTGTATCCTCTTGGTTAAGTCCTTCTCCTGCCTAATCCTCAGTTTCCTCCTCTGTACAATTAGGGGGTTAGACTTGCAGGCCTCTGAGTTCCCTCCCAGCACTCCAACCTAAGGTCCTATAATCTCCCGACATAGGTTAGAATCTCCCTCTGCCTTTTCACATTTGTTTTCTCCTTTCTTTGCCCATCAAATACATTTTTTTTGCTGAGGCAATTGGGGTTAAGTGACTTGCCCAGAGTCACACAGCTAGGAAGTATTAAGTGTCTGAGGCCAGATTTGAACTCAGATCCTCCTGACTTCAGGGCTGGTGCTCTATCCATTACACCACCTAGCTGCCCCATCATCAAAATACATTTTAAGGAATGCTTCTTTCTCCCCAGTGAACCATAGAGCAGAAAGGCTTTTCTTGAGCTCCTTAAACTTCCCTCCTAGAAGGGAGATCAGTCAGCACCTTGAACAGAAATGATCTCCAGTGGTCGCTGTGAAAATATAACCACCATCCACTCAAAAGCCACTGCTTTTTTTTTAAAGCTCTATATTTGTGGTGTATTTTAACTAAAGTTCATATCTCAATTAACAAGCTTATTTCCCTCCTTTTCACTTAGAAAAAAAGGAAAAGACTAATGGAACCCATGCAACAATAAATATTAATTAAGCAAAAAAAAAAAAAAACTCCCGTATTGGTCATATCCAAAAATGTGTATCTAATTCTGCATACTTAATCTGTCATCTCTCTGATATCATCTAAGAGACAGCTGGTAGAGTAGTGAAGAGAATACCTGGGCTAGAGTCAGGAACAGCCGAGTTCAAATCCAGCCTTAGTTACTTACTTTCTATGTCACCCCAGGAATGTCACTTAATTTTTCTTTATACCTCAGTTTCCCCCTATGTAATATGAGGATAAAAATAGTACCTATATCCCAGAGTTGTTATTAGGATCAAGTGAAATAATATTTGTAAAAAACAAAAAAAGCTCTTGTTGGTGTCTGGCACCTAACAGGCACTATATAAATGCTTATTCCCTTCTCTCTCTATCAGGAGATGACTACATTTCTTCACCATAAGTCCTTTTGAATCATGGTTGGTTATTTAATTGTTCTAAGACCTTAAGTTTCTCAAAGTTATTGCTTTTTCACAGCATTGATGCTCTACTATAAATTGTTCTCCTGGTGCTGCTCACTTCTCTCTTCATCAATTCAGATAATTCTTCTAAGGTTTCTCTGAAACCATCCCGTTCGGCTTTTCCAGTATGATAGTACTCCATTAGCTCCAGTACCCTGATCTGTTCTGCCATTCTTCCTTTGGTTCCCCATTCCAGTTTCCAGTTCTTTGACAAGAAGAGTTATTATAAATATTTCTTTATGTAGAAGACTTTGACTTTTTTCTTTGGTCACTTTAGGAGGTAAGATTAATCAAAGGTCAGGAACAATTTAAGTTTTTGGCCATAGTCCCAAATTGCTTTACAGAATGACTTGAGTAGTTCATTCTTCCACCAACAGGCCTTTTCCACAGGCCCTCCAGAGTTTGTCATTTCTCTTAGTTGTCCACTTTGTCCATCTGATGAATCTGAGATGGAAACTAAGAGTTCCTTTAATATTCATGTTTCTAATTATCAGTGATTTGGAGCATTTTTCATAGGGCAGCTCAGTGACGGAGTGGAGTCAGGAAGTCGACAGCTTCCTGAGTTTAAATTGAGCCTCAGATACTTACTAGCTGCATGACCCTGAGTAAATCATTTAATCCTATTTGCCTCAGTTCCCTCATCTGTGCATGAGCCAATGAAGGAAATGGCACATCAGTTCAACATCTTTGTCAAATGGGGTCACAAAGTGTTGAACATGACTAAGAAACAACTAGACAACAGAGAGGCAGACAGAGACAGAACCTGAATTTCTTCCCTCGAGAACTACCTGATCATATCCTTGGCCCATTTACCAATTGGGAGACTGACTCTGATTTTTATAAATTTGAATCCTTTCATTTTATAGCTTGGAAATGAGATCTTTATCAGAAAAACTTATTGCAAAGATTTTTTTCTCAGTTAATTGATTTCTCTTCCTAGCTGCACTGGTTTTATTACTGCAAAAACCCTTACATTTTATTTCATCGAAATTATCTATTTTGTCTTCTCTGAGCTTTGTTTGGTTATGAACTCTTCCCCTTTCCATTGATCTGCAAAATCATTTCTTCCTTCAAATTTGTTTGTGATGCAACCTTTTCTATCTAGAACATGTGTTTATTTGGAGCTTAGCTTGCTACAAAGGGTGATGTGAGGTATCGTTCTAAATCCAATTAGTGCCAGACCACCTCCTAATTTTCCCAGCATTTTTTGGTCAAATAACCAATCCTTCTCTCCTTGGGTTGACAGAACACTAAACAACTAGGTCACTTTGCTTATGTATTTGGTAGGCCTAATCTGTTACAGTGATCAGCTCCATTTCTTTTTTTTATTTTTTTTTATTATTAAAACTTTTTATTTGCAAGACATATGTATGGGTAATTCTTCAACATTGACCCTTACAAAGCTTTCTGTTACAAATTTTTCCCCCCTAGTCCCCACCCCTCTCCTAGATGGCAGGAAATCCACTACATGTTAATTATGTTAAAATACTTGATCAGATCCATTTCTTAGCAAGTACCAAACAAACTGTTTGGATGATTTCTGCTTTGTAATAAGAGTTTGAGCTCTAGTTCTTCTAAGTCTTCCTCCTGCCCTTTTCCATGATTTCCTTTGAGATTCTTGATCTTTTACTCTTTCAGATGAAGTTTGTTATTTGCAGTGGCTTGATTGGTATGGAACTGAATAAGTAAATTAACTTGGGTAGAATTTTCATTTTTATCTTAGTGATTTGGCCCCGCCATGAGCAGCAGACATTTCTCCAGTTGTTTTGGGTTATCTTTCTTCTTATAACAGTTCTTTTCTGGTTGTGTCTACATAGTTTCGGTGTGTCTCTTGGTATGTCAACTTCCAAGCATTTTATCCATTTCGTAGTTATTTTAAATGGAATTTCTTGTCTCATCTCTTCTTTTTTGTTTGGTGGCCATAGAGAAATGCTGGCTGTGGATTTATTGTAGAGCCTTTAGCTTTACTGGCATCATTGTTTCCATTCATTTTTCACTGACTCTCTGGAGTTCTCAAAGTCCATCAGTATATTATGATGATTTTGCTTTCCTTTTTGCATATTCCCTCAATTTCTCTTGCCTCTTTTATTCCTAGAGCTAGAATTCCTTCTTACTTCTGTCTAGTTACTCCTCTGGCTCTGGAAAAACATGCCTTCCTCAAAAGAAAGAGGGCAGGTCAATGAAAAGAGAGAATAATACTGAAACCAGAGTGGGAATGGTCAGGGGGCATTGGGGTATGCAATAACTGGCACCCAAGAAGTGATCATTCAGTTTTCAGTGCTCACACTGAACAGATCAACAACTGTTACAAGTGAGGGCTTGACTTTTTGTTTTGTTTGTCTAGACTTAAGAAAATGTTCCTAATACAGATTCAACCTCGAAGCGTATGTTTCCTTCTTTTTTCCTCTCAGAGAGAACACTTGTTAAACACATATCAACACACCCACCTCTTGTTACTCTCTAGACCTTGCTTGAACCTGGCCCAAAGACAGTCAAAAGCTCAGAGTATGAAGACATCAGCAGACTGGAGACCTAGTGTTTGTAGGCGAATAATAAGAACTGTCACTTATATAAAGTGTTCTGTAAGGTTTACGAAGTGTTTTCCATCCATTATCTCATATGAGCCTCTCAACATTCCTGGGTAATGATCAGAGGGAATAGAAATGAGTAATATTGTCATGAGAGTATAGACTATAGATCAGAGCCTCAGTTGCCATCACTGCCACAGCTGGTGACCCACCACACTCCCTCCCTGGTGTGGCCAGACTAGACTAGAATATCATTGGGAAATTTTTAATAAGATAAATAAAAATACATTGAAACACAGAATGTAACATTTTAAAACTAAGTCAACATGCAGTCCACCACGATCCTTTGGGATGGCTTAAGAGCCTCGGTTTTTATTTGAGTTTGACACTACTATAGATCACCCAAACACATAAAAGAAATAGATGAGTTCAGTAATTAGATCGCGAGCCTGGCATAAAGGCTTGATATAATAGCAGTGAAGTCTCCTATTAGCCAGACATCTGTTGGAACAAACTCTCCCAAAAGCAGAATGGTTCCCAATTCTTTGCCTTGCAGTAATGATCATTTCATCTTTCAAAAAGTAGAAGAATCAACCAAGGGGAATCTATTTTGGATCTGCTTCTCACCAAGAAGAGGAGACTGGTTACTGGAGTGTGAAGACCTAATAGGAAGCAAGGAGAAAGTCATCGAGCACCTGACCATCCTTGATGATCACAAGTCCAAATGAATGACCTCAAAAGGCACTGAAAGAACCAGTAGATATGACAACTCTGCAGCTGCCATGGGAGAGGAAAGAAATCATAATCTGCCAGTCCTAAATCAGAGAGCTTACCTTCTCTTTGTGGCAAAATGGTTAGGAAGCATGTAGAAAAGGAAATGTTTGTTTGTTTGTTTTTTAACCAAAGAGGCTATTCAACATTGTCTATTAAACCACAGGAACGCTGGAATTAAGCACACTTTTTGAAAATTTAAAAACTCAAAAGTTTAAGCTAATTAAAAAAACACCCTAGACTATTAAAATTTGGCCTACAATGAATCATAAGCATTACCTGAGCTTTTTACAAGCAGTAATTGTGTTTGCCTTCTTGGTATATGGAAAGGATTTGAGAGGATGATGTATCGGCCAAGAAAGTTCAGGCTAACGTGTCATTTTCCCCTTTATAACAAATTTCCCTTTAACAAATAAAAGTGTTCATCATCGTTTCATTAACCCTAAACACACTCCACAGTCTAATCATATAAACATGAATTTGGAAAGGACCTTGGAGAGCATATTGGTCAACCCCTGCCAAATGATCGCTCTTCCATGGGTATTGGAAGCGCAATTTGCCAACCGAAAAATAGAAGGCTGTTGTTCATCTCTCATTTTTGAAAAGGACCGATGACATCATGGATGATGTCTTGACTTCTTTGTAAATTGGATTGAAGTAAGGCAGAGTTGCACAAAATCATCAGCCTCACTCTCTCTCAATAACTCTCAGAGCCAGTGAAGTCTAGTGACTATTCAAAAATCAGGACAACTAGCAACTGCAATGGCCCAGAATGCACTATGTGAGCTTGGTGAATTCTATACCTGACCAAGCATAGGTAAACTTCAGCCATCTTCATGGCCATTGGAACCAATTGTTCTCCTCTCTCCATTCTGCCAGGGAAACCGTTTTGAGGCCTGTTGGTTACCTTCAACCTGGGTTAGCCCATCTCCCAAGACTGTTTGGCAGGGTGTAGCCACTGTGACTGCTACGGCTTCTTAGAACCAAAGGGGTAAGATGGGGTTCGAAATAGAAGGTAACTGTCCAAGATTGACTTTGGAAAAATTTGAAATCGAAAACAATCAACAGTAGTTTATCCACAAACCATAAGAAGACCTTTCTTCTGTTAGAGGATAAAGTACAAGAACCGAGGGAACACCTCCATACTCTCAGGTTTGTCAGGAAAAATGAGGTCTTCCATGAAAGAAGGCAGGGATGGAGTGGGCTGGGGTATTGGCAACAATGTCACACAAAGAAGTAAGGTGCTTATAGAATACCTTAGGCAGTTAATAAGGATCAGCTTGGTGAGTTAAGATACCTATTTGGTAATTTAATTGCATCTCATTGATTTGAGTTGTAATGGATCAAGCAAACAGGAATTGTTTCATTTGTATTCTGGGGGACCAGGGCCCCCCAAATACTAGTATTTTTGCGTTTTTGTCCCCACCCAGAGCTGCCTTTTGAAAATATTAATATGGGGACCGTACCTTTTGCTAGCTTTACAAAAAAAAAATGTGGCCACTTGTGGGGTTGATCTTTTTATCCTGTTACCCTTTTCAGAGGATATACCCTAGAGCAACACAGTTTAAGAGTGGACCTGAGTTGGGATATAAAAGGAAAGTTGTAAGGGGAGGGGAAACCTGTGCGTGTCCACACTTTGCTATCCCAAAAACAATCAATGGCCGTCTTGGAAAAGAATCACCTAGGAGTTGTCCGTGCTGAGAGAATTCCCAGACCCCAAGTTCTAGAATACAGCCTGCTAGAGTACAAATGATGACTTCCTGGGTGTCGTCAAATACTTGGAAATAGAAGAGGGTCCCAGAATCCAACTTTCTGATGAGAGTAGGAAGGGTTGCTGGTCAACATTAGCCTCTTAGGGAGAAGGGGACAAAGGCTGTAAGATCAGAAAGGGACCAAGCTATGGAAAGAAAAAGCAGAAGACTGGACCTTGGTCCTCTGCTGTTAACCATGATTCAGTCAACCAGGGAAGGCTCTACTTCTACAAAAACCTTAAGTTTATTTTCCTTCTGGAAACTTTCCAAGTCTTTAGGATAGTGCTATAAGGCTTTAGGCCTGTATATATGTCTTGGTTGAAAGTAGACTCTGAAAAGTTGGGGGGAGTTACCTCTCCAAAATCTGAAAGTTCCTTTCTCTTCTGAGGGGAATCCAAACCACAAGGTGGTGCTCTGAGTCTGGTTGACTATCTTGGACCCCTAAAGAAAGACGATACTTACCAGAAAAAGAGAGGGATGGTGTCGAGTGTTCACTGTGAGCCCTGCATGTATTTTCTACATGGCCTGTTGGGTAGAATGAGGAATCTCCTATTCCTGTGTACCCTGAATACTTGTACAAGGGTTCTGAACACTTTTAGTCACATCGATGGAGCTCTAGACACAAGTTCCATTTGAGCTACATTGATATTTGTAAAGGCAACTCTGGGTGGGGGCAAAAAAAGTCAGACACCATGATTTGGAGGGCCATGACTCAAGATTGAACCTAGAAGCCTAGAAGCTGGGGTTCTGGTCCGTGGATCACAACAGTTTTGAGGCTTATCAAAGTTACAGAGAATATGTAACTAGGTTTTTTTTTTTGAGGATGAAACAGCATCTTAAGTTACACTTGATAATGAACACACCTAAAGGTGACCTGTGACAATACCTTGAAATGCAGGTGTTTAGTCCGGACTTGTTAGTGCTGCCCAAGAGTTAGTGGCAGGGGACTCGACTCCAAACTTCATACCCATCAAATCTGATATCCATTTGATACCCATTCGATGCCCATTGCTATCTGTCAAGTAGTATTCTACCGTGTTCTGACATGGTGAGAAGAGAATAGGTAGCACTTTTCATAGGCTGCAAAATTTCTTCCAGTCATGAAACCGGAGCTTCTTAACTGGGGTCCATGAACCTGGTTTTTTCCTCTACTATGTTGATAACTATTCCAGTGTAATTAGTTTCCTTTGTAATCCCATATATTTTATTTTATGCATTTAAGAATATTATTCTGAGAAGGGGTTCATAGGCTTCACCAGACTGTCAAAGGGGTCTACAGAACAAAATAGGATAATCATCCCCTACACCAAAGAGTGCTCAAAGTCTCAGGAAAATGCTATATTGCTTTCCCCCTCTACAATGTTTCACCTTGGGGCATTCCCTCTCCCTACTTTGGATACAGGTATTAGCCTAAGAAATTAAGTATTGACCAAAAGCTAAATGATGGAAATTACTCTAATTATATTTTGGTTCAACCATTGGAATAGTTCATCTTATTTCCCTTCCTCAGGTACTCACTCATACATTCAGACCCCCTCCATAATAGTTCAACTCAGCTTTAATGTATATAGAAGAAAAAAGTTCATAGAAAATGTATGAAATCTCTTCTATCACAGTAGATTGTCATTGCCAACTAGAAATCCCTTTCATGTGCCTTTCTTACTTGGATCTTCTTATGGACAGAGAAAGCCCTGAATAAGCGCTCTCCTCAAAATGATAAAGAATATTCCTTGTCAGAAAGAATGCACGAAGGAGAGAGACAGAGACAGAGAGAGACATTTCTCTTCTCCTCAACTCATCAGGTTTATCAACAAGATTCCCAATGGTTTGTAGTACTTAGTCAACTCTAGGTACCTCATGATCCCAAGGCTGCTTCTCTCGGAAATGGTGAGACTTAGAAGTCCCAATGCTAAAGAAACCATAAACAATGCCAAGTTCTCTTTATATTTCTCCTTGATTGAAAAGTTATCAGCAAATTGTGCCCGTCTAGCTGCCACTGTGAATCGCTCCCGGGCCCAGGGAATATTCACAGAGGCAATGAAACAAAGCAACATTTTTCATACCCACAAAACGGATGCAGTTAACAGTGACCAAGAGAGACACGCAGGGTGACCCATTTCTCTGCCAAAGAGAATAATTTTCAGACTGAGAAAAAGGAAACAAAAATGATTAGCAGAGTATTTAAAATCCAAGATAATGAAGGGGATAGGAGAAAAATAACTAAGTTCCCTCGATGAAATTAAGTCACACAGCCTGGATCGATTAATATCCACGGAGAATTAAGGAACTAGCAGAACTAATTGCTGAGCTTCTGAAAGTGATCTTTGTAAAAAAAAAAAAATGGGAGCATTTACAAGTGATCTTTGTTTAAAACAATGGAAAGGGGCTGGTAGAATTGAAGTTGGGTAAATGTTGTGATTTTTAGAAAATAGAAGAAAGGATTTTTTTTTCAGACTACAAGTTGATGAGTTTGATTCTTGGCAAAATTCTAGCCCATGTTATTGTAAGGGTGTAGGGCAGAGGGGCTTTGCTCTGGTCAGACCAAGATTGGTCATCCTTTGCATATGTGAATGGGTCAGGAGACATGGCTAAGACCAGCAGAGGGGTCTCGACCACCAGAGTCGACCCCCTGGGCTTAGCTGAATGACTGAAAGTGAATTTTTTTTAATGGAAAGAATATTTTTTACTGACTCTGGTAGAAGTATTTCTGAAGGAAATCCTTCTGGAGGAAGGCCTGAGCTCTTGAAGATCTCCTCTTCCCCTTTTCCCTTGTGCCTTTAGCAGTAGGTGGCAAGGTAGGAGGGGATTTTTCTTTCACTGTCTCCCTAACCTATCAGCAATGACACCTTTGCAGTAGAAGCTGTTGTTTGGGGTTTTCAGGGAGGTAGAGTTGCACAAAGTTGAGCCACCAGAGTCTAGCAGCCTGAAAAAAGTCAGTGTGACTGGGAATGGCATGGGATGCAGTGGATGACCTTGGTATCTTGGGCATGGTACCAAGCTCCAAGTGCTCCACAGTGCCTGCTTCACCTGCCCTCACGGCCATGGGAAGAAATTGTTCTCATCTGCCCATTCCTCCAGGCCAGGAGAGACATATGATTAACTTGCAGACTGGAAAAAGAAATTCAAGGGGATCTCTTTCTAGACCCCTGGTTCATCTCCATCTAGCGTAATGAAGGGTAATCATAAGGGGAATGATAATCACTAAGACCTGCATGGGTTAACTGAGAACATATCATTTCCTGAGAATGCCAATCTTATTTCCTTTCCCTTCAAAGGAATTTGTAAATCAGTGAAATGTGGTGGATACGTATTTACATTTCAGCAAAGCCTTTAACAAAATCTCTCAGGTTATTTTTGTGGACGAGGTGGGCAAATGTCGCGTGACGTATAGAGAGAGTCCGGGCCTAAAATGCTAGCACCCCCAGCGCCATTGGCCTTTCCCCTTCCCCTAAGAGCAAATCAAAGGATATTTTTCCAGGGCGTACCAGCGCCATCGTCCTATCCCTCCCCTGGCATAACTAGACTAGAGGACAATATAGTCTGATGGCTAGGGAACAGTTTGAATGAGCTGACCCAAAGAATGGAGGATCAGTGTCTTCCTGGAGGAAAGGCTCAAATGGACACTATTATTACTTTCAATATCTTTAATCAATTTCTTTGATGAAAGCATCTATTACCACAATTGAGTAGGCAGGACACTTGAACTGTAGGAGAGGAAGATAGAGGCAGTTGGCAATCCCCCTAATGAGAGCAACACACAATCTCTCTTCCATTCTGAAGTCTCCTTCTGGCACATTATAAAAACATAGGTCTTCTAGGCTTGTGGATAGGCTTGTTCCCTCTATTGGTCCTTGTATTGTGTAGTTATAAAGCCGAGTGGGATGGGATGGGGAAGAGAGAAATTGGAGGCTTTATCAAAGCCAAGCAATATGACTTTGTAAAGATGGCTTACTTATATTACTTTCCCTAAGCGTCTGTTTGTTTTCTTCTGTGTTATAAGTGTCCCTGAGGAAAGTCTTGGACATCGAGTTGTGCTGAGTACTGCTTGAGGTCTCAGGCACAGAGAACATCAAAGAGCTAGGGGGATGATGAGTCTCTTGGCGACATAAGGAAAATGGAATCCCGACTGTCATTAAGTGCCTTTGAAGCTCTTCTCTATTTTCTTAAGCAACTGGGTTTTAAAGGTTGTGGCACTATAACGGACCATCAACATTAAAGCATATGGAAGGTGCCTTAAGGTTTATAAAGTGACTTCTATGCATTGTCTCATTTGATCCCAGGACTCACACAGAACAAGAGAAGGCTCCTGATGTGTGTGAAACGACACACATCAGGAAGGGGACCCTAATACGTTAGGAGGAAGTATACCGATGTGAAAATATGCTGACAGAGCAAAACAGACTTAATGGGAAAAAATCAGATCTGATGAGAGATAAATGTAAAGATGGACATTTGTTTGTTTTTTAAACAGTTCTCCAGGTACAGTATGAGAGTGACAGGGAAATTCGAACCTAAGAACCTGAAGGTTAAGGCAGCGTGTAAGCTCATTACAAGCACTATGCCCCGGCAGCTTAAAAGGCCAGACCACCTTAGGATGTTCCAATAGAAGGAGAGTGGTGAGGGAAATGATCATTCTCGCTCTCGGCCAGACCATATCCGGGCAGTGTGTTATGTCCCAGGGAATCTGACAGGTTATGTCGGATGGCCATTCCTGTGCAAGCTAGTGAGATGACCGTGTGTGAAAACTGATGGAAGGGAGAGAAGATTGAAGGGGCACACAATAACTGTCTTCAAGAAGTGGAAGGACTTGCCTAGGGAAGAGGAGCTAAACTTGTTTTTAATTGGTTCCAAAGGGCAGACTAGATCCAACGGGCGGAAGTTACAGAACAGTAGACTTCGGTTTGATATGAAGACAAATTTCCTAACAATTAGAGCTGTCCAAAAGAGAAATGAGTTGCCACGGAAAGCTAGTGATTTCCTGTCCCAAGAGGTTTCAGGTGAAGGCTCGTCTCTGATGAGGTTGAGGCGATTCCTGCCCAAATGGGGAATTCTCCTAAATGCCATATGATGGCCCTCTCGGGGCTCAAAGTCTGATTCCCTCTCATCATTATGGGCCACCTGTGGGCACTGTGGGCCCAGTTCCAGCCATCAGCTCTCTCTGGAGGACAGAGCCTATGTCGTCCCAGTAAATCTAGACTTTTATTCTGCTGATAGTCTCAAAGGCCCATTTGCAAAAGTACTCCAGCCCACAAACTCAGGCAAGATGAAGAACTGGGAAAGTTTCCAAGTCAACATCTTTATTCACTTTCCCCTTCATCCAGAAGCCACAATCAACAGCTTAATTGCAATACAATGAGTTAAGGATGCCAGCAAAGCAGCAGTCACTAGAAGCAAGGGCCATACTCCACTTTCCCAGTGCCAAGAACCTGAAACACTGTCCATTCTCTGGTTGGGTCATGATGGAAAAAAAGATCTTTATTTCATCCTTCCAGGGAGAATCTGTCCCAGCTGGAGTTTTTCTTCCAGGGCATGGCAGCCTGTGCTAGTCCTGAACGCTGCCAGAGAATGTGGCAAACCCCCAGCCTGGTGCCCTCAACTCTCTCTCCAGCACAGATAGAACCAGCAGCAGCAAAGGGGAGTCCTTGGACTGTTGGGGGTACCTCCTTTCATTTCTCCAGGGCCTGACACCGAGCTACAGATAGAGGACCTTGCCCCACATAGGACGAAATCACAGCTGGGACCCAGGCTGGGATCCATAGGAGATATTTAACTAGTAACCATACAGGGGCGGGAGGAAGGAGTGTGCCAAAGCCACCGGCGAGTCTGTTGTTGGCCTTTTTGGTTTTTACACATAGTTCCTTTTTCTCCTGACTTACTGTCAAAGCTGAATTTACCGAATACTTACGGGCCATGCAAAAGCAGACGTTTGCTTTCCCATCATCTCAGCTCGTTTAAACACTGGCCTTGACCCTCAGTGGAAGAGATCCAAACAATGTTCTGAACAGGAGACCCAAGAGAACATACGCTCTCATGGAATGGTTCCCTTCCCTTTCTCAACTCGCTCTAGGAAAATACAAGTGGGCCCTGCTTGAGAGGGGAGGGGAAAGTCTCAACTTGTTTTCATTACCCAAAAAACCCCAACTTGGCTTGTTTGGGTTTTTGTTTTTTAATTCACTTCAGGACTCCTCTAACAAGCAAGTTCCCCTTGCTGTATTTAAAATGGGATTTAATTCACAGGCTAATTGCCCTAGGAACAGGCCTATTGTGTAAAGCAAGGCACACCTGTGCTTATGACAATCAACTTCTTCCCACTGGCCAGCCAGCCTGAACTATGACATCACTGGGTACCGAAAGGAAACCCCGCCCCTCCCGCTTCTGACAGAACACCCCAAAATCCAACATCATTGTAATGATCAAATCGGACTCCATCGATGTTACTCGGCAGCTAAAAGAACTAGTTGACCCCAATTCTAGTCCCCGGTGACAAATACAAATATAAGGTCCAAAAGTCAAGTTCCTGATTACACAGTTGGAAGGGTCTATGACTAGCATGGTCATAGCTTAGAGTCCCAGTTGGGCTTACACCCTATATATTTCCTCTTCAGCACCAATACCAAGAAAAAAAGTTGACTGTTAAGAAAAAAATCAACAACCTTCCATGTCTCAGAAGTTAATTTGTCACCCCCTTTTGGGGACCAGAGGACAATGGGATGTCCGTCCACAAGGTCGAGGTCCACAGTAGAATGTCAGCATCTTCAAGATCCATGGAAATGGGCCTATGGAGGGACAGCGAGAGAAGAGAACATCACTTTCCTCTTTGCCACCAATGTCATCATTCATGCGAAATTCAGCTCCTAAAGTGCAACAAGCCATGAGGATGGCTTCAGTTTAGACATGCTAAGGAGTTCTGGGGAACCTAAAATAGGTGAACCGAGACCTGAGCTTGGACCCCCCCCCATGATGCTGCTCCAACTCCAAATGCACCTTCTGAGAAATGCTTTTTGTTTTCTTTTGTTCTGTTGTCCCCAAATAGCACGAACCAGTCTTAGGTCACCAGACTTGGCTCCAAATGATTGTTCTGATATTTCCAAAATTCAGACTCGTCTTTGAAGGATTCACCAATGTTGTGATTGAAAAGCATGGAAATAATCCCCAAAGGAGTGCCCAAACTAGTTGGAATCGTGACTGCATCACTGAAATAAGTGCCCAGCCACTCACACTGGAAGATGTTGGAGACCTTGAAAACATTAGTCCTAATATAGTTGTTTAAAAAGTTATTCTTACTACTTGGAGTTGGGAAAACCTGCTTCAGATATTTATTAGCAGTGTGATGCTGGGCAAATCAAGTCAACTCCCTGGACCTCAGTTTCCTCACTGTAAAATGAGTGGGTTGGACTCTGCCAGGAAGGTCCCTTTCATCCCTAAGTCAATCCCATGAATTTGTGGGAGAGGGGGAGAAAGGGGGGGAAGAAGGAAGGAGGGAGATGGAGAGACAGAGGAGGAGGTAGGGAGAGGGAGATGAGAGAGGAGGAGGGAGGGGGAGGGAGAGTGTACATGAGTTTATATGTACATGCATACATGCATATACGTGTATTTGTATGCAAGGATATATGTTTAGAGAAGGAGAGAATTCCCACAGGGATTCTAGCAAAGCATTCACAGCACTTAGGAGCAAATGTCAAAGGCCATGTGCCAGGAAGGACAACATACAGCACCAGTGGACAGTTTTCAAGTACTTACAATTGAAAATTAATTCAGCCATAACCTATTCTAGAGTGGTCCCCCTGAAGCACTGCATGTAAACAGCATCTCTTCAGGATTATCTTAGTTGGACCAAGAGAGCGGCTTATTTTGCACTACTCTGGGTGTGGACATGAGAGAAGCATCTCTTGGAAACGTCCCCCCACCTCATTGGCACAGATCTCTCTTCAAGTAGACCTTTTGAAATGACAAGTTGTCTTTCAGCTGTGAAGGTGACACAATTTCTCCCTTATCAAAAGGGCTTTGCTTTTGCCAGCTGGGTATGGCACTTCCTAGAATTTTCCTCCTTCCTTTTGCTTCCAAGATGGACCACGGTGGGAAAAGGAAGTCTGGCTCATCGTGTGGGAGTTACATTCTCCCTTCAGATAAGAAGAACAGTCTTAAATGGTTGTGGAAGGACGGAGGATCACTGGAGTCAGGGAGGAAATGAATCGGCCCATAGTGATTAAAACTAGACATAGCTGATGGCCTAATCAGCTCATCGAGAGCCACAAAGACATGTGCCTGGGGGCCTCTGGGAGGCTTCTTCCTAAGAAAGGACCACTGGGAGTTAAAGCCCAGGGCACTTTGTGTCTGTATCTTAGGAATGGCTTTGGGATAATTAGGGGAAAAGGATAAATGCAATTCTCTAGGAATTTCCCTTCCTCCCTTAGTACATAGATAGATGTGATAGTTATACACAAAAATACATATATACATGCATTTGTATATACATACATATGTGTATGTATATATATGTGTGTGTATGTATATATATATATATATATATATATATATATATATATATTTGCAGACAGGGAAAGGAAATGAGCAGTTGGAAGGGAAAGAGAAAACAGAAAAGGAGAGAGAGGAGTCAGAAGAGAAGCTAGAGGAGAATGAAGATGAGAGTGAAAGAGAAGGAAAGGGAGAAGAGAATAAGGACTAGAATAACAAACATCATCTCTTTGAGATGCTTTAATGCGGTGGCTAGGGTGCCAGAAAGTTCAAATGATAGCCTAGACGTACTAGCTGTGAACCTGGACAAGTCATTTCACCACCTGTCTGTATCTGTTTCCTCCTCTGTAAACCAAGGAGCCCTTACTTAACTCTAGATGTATTAACCTAGAATTCAATAGTGCTAAGGTTCCTTTCAGGATTTAGCCTGAGCTAGAGTAGGGACTGTTTTCTTTTTCTTTCTACCTTCAATCTATCTGCTGCACAGAGGCCAGCATCTAGTGTTTTGTATATAATTTCCGATTCATTGATGAGGAAAAAGAAAGGGAGACTACAACTCCAAACCCGCCCCCCCACACACACACACATACCTGATTTCATAGAGGACAGTTCCAGGGAAAGAAATGGCACTGGGCAAGGCAGATCTCTTCTGCAGTCCTTGCCGAAAGGGGGGGGGGGGATTGGCAATGCAAATATCTGTCATCCACTGGATCAAAAGGAAGGAGAGGCAGGGGTTTTGAAGCATCACTTTGACCTTATACCACATATGGAAAAAAAAAGTCTTTCATTCTCTGTCACTGAGTTGGGATTATCAGGGCTGGTCTTACACACACACACACACACACACACACACACACACACACAGTTTGAGAGTCTGGATTTGAACCCAACTTCTCAGGCTCCAGAGTCGGTGTTTTTCCATGAAACGACACAGGTGCAACAATAAGCATTTATTTAACATTTCAGAAACAAGTCTTCTGGAATTTCTCGGGGAACATTTTTTCTCATCTTCCAGGGTTTGGCTCTAAAACAAGCATAGAGGAGAATCTTTGAGCACTGGTGAAACTATAGCTACAAGGTCCAGGGCACCGGTGGGCAAACAGACCTAGATGAGCTCAGGATGAGAACTAGGAGAAATAGACATCAGAAGACTAAGTGTAGTACCCCTTTAAGAGAAGAACAGAACCTATACTATGGGCCATTTTGAGGACCCGAAAGAAAAGAGAAGGAAAGAAGAGAACCACGAAAGAGGGGAAGGCAGAAATAACAACACAAGTATACCCCTTCTACCCCCAGGATGACCTAAGCTATGTGTTCCAAGCCAGGAGCGGGTAAAATTAATCTACTTGGGCCCCAACCTTTGGCCTATTTTGCCTGGATAGCTTGGTCATCCGAGCCCCCGCGGCTCAGCTCATTTCTATGATAGGATGGATACTAGATAAATCTGTCTGACTACTCTGCTGGAAGGCATTCTCATTGACTATGATATCCCCCAAACAGGTATTCCAGAAAAGGTAACATTCCCCCAAGGTATGCCGAGAGGCGATCGAGACAGTGGGCAACTGCTCCTGCTCCCGCTCCCGACTCAGCATATGCTGCCACCAAGAACGCACAGATATCTTGAGCTGGTTACGGAAACTTTTGTTGACCCAACAATAGATAAAAGGGTTATAGCAAGCGTTGCTCATGGCAAACCAGTGGAAAGCAAAATAGACATCCTCGCGACTATAGATGACATTCATAGACAGGAGCAGCTCATAGAAATGGAGGGGGAGCCAACAGATGGTAAAGACTACCACCACCACGATCAGCATCTTCAGAGTCATCATCTTCTTTGGTTGGAGGCTGATGGTGTGTTCTGAGGTAACATCTCGGATGGAATTCTGCAGCCACAGCTTCTTGCCAATCATTGAGTAGGTGAGTGAAATCACCAGCAGGGGCAGGATGTACAGGAAAAGGAAGTTAACGATTTCCAGGTACTTCCTGATAACATCTGAAGGGTGAGGGACGCTGGGAAGGCAGATCATCCTGTTGGATCGGTTCCTGGTGTTCCAGATACAAACAGAGAGAGGGATACAAACGATCAGAGATGTGGAGATAAAGGCTAGGTTTGGAGTCAGAGGACCTACTTAGAGTCTCACCTCAAATTACTCAGGCACTCTTTTTTTTTTTTTCCTTGCACAATTCCTGGCACATCCCAAGAAGTACTTGGTAATTAGGTTGGTGTCAGTCAAATGAGAGTCTTTGAATAAATGATTTCTAAGAATCCTAACAGCTCTGAATCATAGGATCCTACAGCATAGAACAAGCACGTGCATCTACTTGGCTTTTACTCAAAGAGTCATATCTCACTCCACGAACCAGTATAATCATAAAGGGAAACATCCCAGAATATCAAAGGTCATCGAGTCCCACCTGAATCTTCACAATGACATTCCCAACAAAGGGTCATTCCACCTCTGCCTGAAGATTTCCAGGGATGAAAAACTCACTACCTCATAATGTTGGAAATTTTAAGTTAGAAGGAAGTTGGAGGGAGGAGCCCAAATTATCTCTACAACTTTGTCTTCTTGCTCTTAGTTCAATGTAAAGTAGAACAAGTCAATTCTCTCTCCCGTAAGATGGCCTTTCAAATACTTGAAGTCTTTCTTAAGTGTTTTCTTCCCCAGCCTATATAGCCACATTTCATGCAACCAATCCCCATCCCCTTCTTCTAAATCAGGGATTCTTTTTTTTTAATAGTAACTTTTTTTATTTTCAAAATACATGCAAAGATAGTTTTCAACATTCATCTTTGCAAACCCTTGCGTTCCAATTTTTTTCTCTCTCTCCTTTCCCCCTACCCCTTTTCCCTAGACGGCAAGTAAGCCAATACACGTTAAACACGTGCAATTTTTCTATATGTATTTCCATATTCATCATACTACACAAGAAAAATCGGATCAAAAATAGAAAAAGAGAAAGCAAAAAAAGCAACCAACAAAAAGGTGAAAATACTGTGTTGTGATCCACATTCAGTCCCCACAGTCCTCTCCCTGGATACAGATGGCAACCTCCTAGATCAGGGATTCTAACCTGGGATCCACGATTTTTTTTTTTTGCTATATACTTTGATAATTTTCATTGTCATTCAGTCATTTTAGTCATGTCTAACTCTCCACAATTCCATTTGGAGGTTTCCTGGCAGAGATACTGGAGTGGTGTGCCCTTTCCTTCTCCAGCTCATTTTTCAGATGAGGAAACTGAGGCAGAGACAAGTAACTTGCCCAAGGCCACATAGCTAGGAAGTATCTGAGGTTATATTTGAACTCGACTCTTCCTGACTCTAGGCCTGGCACTCTATCCACTGTACCGCCTACATTGCCTGTTTTGATCATTTTATTTCAATATAATTGGTTTCTTGTTAATCCTATGCATTTTATTTTATGCATTTAAAAATGTGATTCTGAGAAAGTTCACAGATGTCACCAGACTTACAGCCCAAGGGACAATAGGGCTTAAATCTCCCCTCAAACACATCCTAGTAATTCATTTAACCTGTTTGCCTCAGTTTCCTCATCTATAAAAGGAAATAATAACAATAGGATCTACCCCTCAGAGTTGTTGTGAGGATCAGTTGAGATCATATTTATAAAGTGCTTAGAGCAGTACACATAGCTATATAATATATTAATAAATGCTTATTTCTTTTCTTTCCTTCTTTCCTCCCCTTTTTTTATTCCCTCCCTTTCTTCCTCCCTCCCTTCCTACCTATACCCTGCAGTACAAAGTAAGATTATGTCAGCTCTTAGCGGGCATCATCATGGTCTTCATAGAAACACAGATTTAGAGCTAAAAGAACATATTTAGTCCAACCTTACCATTTTACAGGTGAAGAAACTGAGGCCCAGAAAGATTAAGGGCCTTGTCCAGGGTCATAAAAGCAGCAAATGACACAAGTGGAATTTGAAGTTATTTCCCTTGATTCCAAATCCAGCGTCCTTCCGTCTGCACTGACCTGCCACTTGTAATGAGCTGCAAATTCACTAGTGGGTGTGTGGGGTGTGTGTTTGTGTGTATTCTCCAAGTAAAGTGTACTCCGCAATCAGAGGAGAGAATAATAATTAGCACATTCATTCATTGTACATCTGCATATATTTTATCTGACAAAACTCCCAAATTGTCTGTTATAAAAGCTGTCTGCATTGCTCAGAGATGGAACAACACAAATGGGTTTGCTGATTCTGGTACGAAATGCAGAATTAGGAAATGCAAATATGTTTTCATTTCCCCATGGCCTAGAATGGAGCATAAAAACCTTGACCTTTGGTAGCAGAAGTGGAAATAGAAGCATAATTTGTGAATTGGCTAAGTGTCACTCTTTGGGGGGGGGGGCACTTTATTTTCTCCACGTTGGCACAAATGGGCACAATAAAGTGGCTAGACTGAACCTACTTTGAAATTACCGGAAAATGTTTTAGAGGAAAGTCTCTTCTGTCCATTCAAATCAAATGAGATAATGTTTGTAAAGTGCTCCGTACCGGCCTGCTACATAGTAGGCACTACTACATTCCTTTCCACTCCTTTCCCTTCCTTTCCCTTCTTCTTATCTTCCTCCCACTTCACCTATCAAGGCAGTGTGATGCAGTGAATAGAGAAGTGAGCCTGGAGTTGGACAGATTTGAGTTGAAATCTGGCTTCAGACACTGATTAGCTGTTTAGACCCCGAGCAAGTCATTTAACCTCTGACAGCCTTAGTCTCCTCGACTGTAAAAAGGGGATAACCATAGCATCTACCTCTCAGGATTATTGTGAGTATCAAATGCTTGGCACAGTTCCTAGGACATAAATATTTGCTCTCTCTCCTTTATCCTTTAAACCTTCCCACCACCACCCCGGTCACCCAGCAAAGAGGGAGACATGGAAGCTAAGAGAAGAGAGACAGGAAGGGAGACAAGAAATCCTGTTTGGAGGAAGACTCATAATATCAACTTCCCGCATGCACAAGTCTCCTCCTCTAAAATGGCCCCCCTCCAATTGACTTGCCAAGTTCTAGCAGTTCTCCCCTGGCTCACTTACATACTATCAAACTGAGGCAATCTCTGGTACGAAGTATGTGGTAGGGAGAAACAGCCGGCCAGGATCCAGATGACGACGACCCAGAAACTTCCCTCCAAAATAGTCATCCGTGGCTTCTCAGGCTTCAGGATTACCTAGAAAGAGGCAGAGGAGGAATATTTTCATCAGGAACCGAAGCAGAATTCGGTGCTGTAAATGGGGCATTTATGGTTACATTCAGCAAAACTCTAATCAAATGCACATTTGAAGAGAATTTGTGCTAGGCTCTTGGGGACACACAGTTTGGATAAGGATCCCTACTCCGGTGAAGCTTACAACTTGGACAGGGATACGATATGAACACAGATAACTATAGTACAAATAGAGACAGCTTTTTCAAGGAATTGGGCTGTTTATATTTGCAGTTTTCACTTGCTCTCCTCAGCTCTCATCTCGGCCTTCTGACCTCATCACTCAATGGCAACCGCCCTCTCCAAAGTTACCTTATCTTATAATTGCTGAGTTCAGGGGCCCTTATTAAGTGTTCATCTTTCTTGATCCCTCTTCATCATCTAACCCTCTCTCTTCTCCTGGATACTTTTTCCTCTCTGATTCTCCATGACACAATAACCTCTCTCTCACTCTGTCTCTCTCTGCCTCCCCTTCTCAGTCCCCTTGGTTGGCCCATCATTCAAGTCAAAATCACAACTTATAGATGGGCCTCGAAGTTCAGTCCTTAGACCTCTCCCCTTTTATCTTTACACTCTTTCATTTGGTAATTTAACATTAATTCCATCAGCTCCCCTGGGTTCAATGATCATCTCCAAGCAGACAACTCCATGGTCTATATGGAGTATCTATCCTGAGTTTCATTCCCTCGTCGACTACTATTGGACAAATACTGAATTTTCCATAAGCATCTCAAACTCTACATCTTCAAAACAAAACTCATCATATTCCCCCCAAAATCTACCTCTCTTCCAAACATCCCTATTTCTGTGCAGGGTACTACTGAAATTCAGAATTTTGGGGTCATCTTTGGATATGTGGGATAAATGAGAGTGGTTAACCAATCAACTGCCAAATATTTTCTCCGCATCCCCACATCATGTACATAAATATACACGTGTGTGCATGTTATATGTAATATGCATAAAATGTGTTATACCTATGTTTATGTATGTGATATGTGTGTATATGTATATATACATATATATATAATTTCTATCCTCTTCTCTCTACTTATATACATCACCTTAGTTTAGACTCATTCCTGCTCACTTGGACCACTTTAGTAGCCTCCCAATTAGTCTCCCTGCCTCAAATCTCTCCCTTTTCCAATCTACCCTCCCCACAGCTGCCACAGTAATTTTCGTAGATCATAAATCTATGTCACTAACTTTCTCAATGTTTTCCAGTGGCTCCCTATTATTTCTAAGAAAAAATTTAAACTCCCCTTTTTGACACTGAAGCCTTTCCCAACTTAGCTTTTTCCTCCCTTTCAAATTCTCTGACACACTGCTCTCCTTCATCCATTTCCCTCTCCAACTATATTGGTCTACTTACCATCCTGGGAACACAAGACACCATCTTCCATCTCCATTCCTTTTCCCTGCCCGAAATGCCCTCTTGCCTTACGTTGGTCTCTTGTAGCCAATCCTTGGCTTCCTTCTGGAATCAGCTCAGGTACCACCTTTGGAGAAGGCCCTTCCTGTTCTCCCTCAGCTGCTGGTGTCCTTCCCTCCAAAATCAGCTTGTGTCTGCTTGGTTTGTGTATCACAAATGGTAATTTATGTACGTGTTGTCTGCCACAAAGAATGTAAACTCCTTGAGGGAAGGGACTGTTATCCCTTTCTATCCCTTGAACTTAGGGAAGTGCCCAGCACATAGTAAGTGGTTAAAAAATGTTTACTGATCAAATGAGGCAAGCCGAAGACTTTGAACACTAAGCAATAGGAAGCCACGGAAACTTTTTTAAGCAGAGGAATAACATGACCAGTTCTAAAAAAGATTGTTCTGACTAAATGTGAGGGATGGATGGAGTAAGGAAAGAGCTGAGGCCCCAAGTTCTGTTAAAAAGCAATTATAATAGTTGTCCAGTTGAGAGATTATGGGGGAGGGGAAGAGTTGGGCTTATCAAGTTAATTAATTTTATACAAATAAATTATAATAGAAAGAAATTTAAATAAATTAAACTTAAAGAAATTAATTTTGATCTGTCAATTAAAACTCAGAAGCCAGATTCTCCCCATGCCTGGGTTATTTCAAAAGTGTTGGAAAGATTCTAAGCGAAGTTGGACTCCCTGTGAACCACTGGTCAGAGATGTCTGTTAGTTCAATTGGATGGTAGGTGGTGGTTATGATACCAAGGTCCCAAGGTCAATTCCCACAGGCCAATCAACTTCTCTGTGTCTCCTAGTCACTGACTCCACCCTAAGCCCCCAAACTCCTTGATCACTCTCAGAACTGCATATGGTAACCTACTGACAGGGCAAGGACAGCATCTTTGAGACAGAAAAAAGACACTAGCTGGTATCAAAGGCTTTCAAGCTGAAAGGGACCTTAAAGACCATCTCATCTGGCTTGGGGAGGGCCATCAATAAGCAGGAGAAGATGGCTTCTGAGTTTTCACTGAGAAATTAAAATGAAATAATTTATTTCTATAATAATTTATTTCTATAAATTAAAATGCAGTTGATAAGCCCAATTCTGCTCCCTTATTTAACCCTTCATTATCACTCAACTGAACAATTATTATGGTAGCTTTTCCCTATCAATAGGGGATAGTAAAAAAAGAGAAAACAATCAGCAATGAAAAGATCAAGAAAAAAAAAATAAACGTGATTCAGGAAAGAAAAAACAATAAACATGAAAAGATTCCAAAGAAAGTAAGGGAAAGACACACTAAGAGTGGTCCATAGGATTTAGACATAAAGGGACTTTAAAGATCATCTCATCAAATCCAGCCATTTGATCGATGCAGAAACCAAGACCCAGAAGGGTCCTGGGACTTGCCCAAGGCCACACTGATAATACATAGCAAAGCTGGCATGACTTCACCTCAGTCTTCCTTAGTTTCCTCATCTGCAAAATGAGGATAATAACAGCACTTATTTCCTAGCATTGTTGGGAGGATCAAACAAGATAGGGCAACATTCACAAGGTGCTTTGCAAACCTTCCAGAATTGTATAAATGCTTCTTCTTACCCCCCTACTGCTTCTCAGGACCCCTTAGGGATGGCTCACTTCATTGGCATTTAGACATAGGTGCACACTCCCAAAATAAAGGTACTGGCTGGGGGTAACGGTTGTAGGACAATCGTAGAAAGTTTTGCCTGGTGCTCTCAAAGAGCCATATTTTGTCATCTATGAGCACTAGGTTCTTATTCTCCTTGTCTGTGGATGATAAGGGAAGTCCCTAGTTGCAGAGAGGGGAAGAGGATTGGGGAGGGGAGGGAAGGAGAGGACCTTAAAGATCATTTGACTTTTTGAGGAAACTGATCCTCCTCCCTCTCAAGAGTTAGTGCGGTGCAATGGAGACAGTACAGGCTTGGGGGTCAGAGAACCAAGGTTCAAATCCTGACTTTGCTATTCTACCTGTGTTACTTTAGGCATCATTACCCTCTCTGGATCTCGGTTTCTTTATCTGTAAAATGAGAGGAACTAGACTAGATGACCTCTAAGGTCCCTCCCAACTGTACATCTTTCACCCTCTGATCTTCTCCTCCCCTTCATTTTCAAAATCCCTAACCCTCTTATCTGGAAACAGCTGGGGCCCTACAGAATCCCACTGTTTTGAGACTGGGAGGTATGACAGTAGTCAATTCATCAAGCCTATATATGAAATAACACCCTAATACACTATAAGCTGCCCGAGAACCCTTCTCCAGCCTCTGCTGGGAGTTCTCCAAGGAGGGGGGGAATGTGCCTTCTATCAAGGCAAGCCCCCCCCACCTTCCAAATGGTCTCCTTGCAAATGGCCCCTCTCCACCCGCCTCTGGTTCTGCCCTCTGGGACCAAACAGCACTTGGCTGTTTCATTTCTAACTGAGAAGCTCTCATTTACCTGGATGTGCTTGTTTCTCCCTCCAATTTATCAATGTCCCTAAACTGCCCCGAACTGAACCCGATGCTCCAGGCAGGTCTGATCAAGGCCAGAGGAGTCATTTCTTAGACTGCTTCTGGGCCCGGCTGCTTCATCACACTTCTGACTCGCCTTGAGCTTGCAGCCTGCTAAAACTCCCAGATCTCTCAGCGAAAAAAACCTCCCACTCAGCCACGCTGCCCTCATTCTTAGACATGAGAGGCTGACTTTCTGACTCCAAATTGAAGGCTTTCCATTGATCCCTAGCGCATTTCGTCTTAATAGATTCAGCCCGTGCTCTTGCCTGTGGATATCTTTTTGGATGCTGACTTTACTATTCAGTGTATCAGTTCTCCCTCCCAGCTTGGTGTCATGTGAACAGTTGATGAGCATACCCCTCTATGCTTTTATCCAAGTCTTGATAAAGATGTTAAGTAGCAAAGGGCCCAAGCAGCAAATCCCTGGGGCACTCCACTGGAGACTTCCTGCCGAGCCTATGCTGAACCCTTCCCGCCGTTTGGCTTTCCTTTAAGGCTTGTGACAAGGACCAATGACTTTTATAGCAGGGGCTCTCACCAGCCTGTGCGGAGGCCAACAACTGTGTGCCACCAAGTGAGGCTCATCGTCTCTACTGAGACCCTACTTGGCTATCCGGACACCCCCTCTGTGTCCCATGCCTAGTCCCAGTTCAGCTATCCCCTCTCCCTCCCCTAATGATTGATTACCTTGTAACGATCCAGCGAAAGGGCCATTAGAGTCAGCACGAGAACGTGGCCGCAACAGTATTGGATAAAGCGACTCAGGTAACACACCAAGTATCCGAAGACCCAGGTGCTGCTGAAGAAACTCACCTGTGGGCAAGAGTTGAGGCCCCTAAGTGATCTGAATGCACAATGACCGGCAGCCAGCCCCATACCCGGGAGTTCCGGCTAATAGAAGAAAAGCGGAAGGCTCAGAGTATTGGGAAGGGGGACTCAGTAGGGACAAGGAAAACTAAGCATCCTAAGTTTTTTCCACCTGAAGATTTAAAGGAAATTCAGGTTCATTCATAATGTATGCAACTCTATTCAAATACATTTTTAAGGGCTAAGTTTTTGTGAATCCTTGAATTAATGAGCCCCCTAGATCCCATTAGATGGAGTTGAGACTACTCTGCCCAACGAGTCTGGGAGTCAAGAAGATACAAGTTCAAATCTCAATGATGTGCCTTCCTACTTGTGTGAACTTGAGCCTGTCACTTCCTTGATGACGTCAAGTGTTTCTTCTGTAAAGTGAGGGGGCTGAGAGGATAAGCCCTATAGGGTCACTTCCAGCTCAAAAACTTCTAAGTATATCTCATTAAATTCAGCATATTTACTGAACATCTACCCTGTACTAGGTACTGGAAGATGATAATTGGCCTTTCCTCTCAATCCCTGCTGCTGATTTGGGCCTCCCAAAATAGACCATGGCAAGAAAGATTAGAAAGACCCCTCAAAGGAAAGAATGATATCAACATAGCTCTGGGTTTTTTTAGAATCAGCAATTTCTAACCACCCCATGGGTAAGATGGGGATGAGTTTCTCACTTTACAGATGAGTAAAATGAGGCTCAGTAAAGTGAAATGACTTGCCCAGAGTAAAGCAAAAATGAAGCTTTCTGTGATCTGTAGTCAGAGCAAAGTAGGATGGAAGCAAATGCCTTTTTGAGAGACACCCCTGGAATCAGGAATCCAAAGGAGACCTGTCCAACAGAAAGGGCAAGCCCCTAACTGTTTCCCTTTCCCTTCCACAATCCTGGGGTTGGTACAAGCCTTCTTAGAAGGCTGGCCATACGACACTGATAGGGAATCAGAACTTAGAGAGATTGGAGAACATTTTGTCACAGGAGGGGAGGGGTAAGGAAGAAGAGGGAAGGATCAGAGGAATGAGAGAAGAAAAGGAAAGGAGAATAAAAAAGACAAAAGAGGAGGGGAGAGAGACAGATGAAGAGAGACACGGGTGGGGAAAGACAGAAGAAACAGAATGCACATGAGAGAGGGAGAGACAAAAAGAGACAGAGAGCAAGAGAGAGAATGAGAGAATAGGGGGAAAGGGGAGAAAGGAAGGAGAAAGATAGAAGGAAGGAAAGAGACATGAAGAGGAATAGACAGAGAGAAGGAGATACAGTAAGTATGGAGAGGGAGGGAGAGAGACAGAAAGAGAGAGGGAGGGAGGGAAGGAGAGAGGGGAGGGAGGGAGGGAAAGAGGGAAACCAAGAGCCAGTGAGGGAGGGAGGGGGAAGGAAGAAGGGTAGGGAGGGAGAGACAGCAGACAGATGAGAAATGAGAGGGGAAAAAAGGGAAGGGAGGGTCATATGGGCAGCTAGGTGATGCTTCGGTGCATAGAGCTCTAGGTCTGGAGTCAAGAAGACTTGAGTTCAAGTCTAGCCTCAGACACTTCCTAGCTGTGTGACCCTGGGCAAATCACTTCCCTCTGTCTACCTCTGGTTTCTCCTCTATAATATGAACTGGAGAAGAAAATGGCCAACCACTTTAATATCTTTGCCAATTGGGCTCATGAAGAGTCAGACACGACTGAAAATGCCTTCACAAAGGAGTGTAGGAAAAAGAGGGCAAAAGGAGGCAAAGTGAGGACTAGGAAGGAGATAAAAAAAGAGTAGGAAGGGAGTAAAAAGGAGAGAGAAATTGGGTCTTCTAGTTCAACTCCTTCACAGGACAGAGGAGGAAACTGAGACAAAGAAGTGAGTGACAGTCAGCTGGACAGAAAGTAGAAGCAGGAAGTTTGTCCTTCCCAGCTCCCTCCCCTCCTTACCTCCCCTTCTCAATTACATGCACTTCTCCCCAAAGCAAGCTGTGGGAGAAGGCCAGAGTGCTGAGGTATAAGACTCCGGCCCTTTCCTCCTCACTCCCTCTCCTCCCCCTGTCCTCCCCATCTCCTTCCCTTCCCTAGTGGCGTCCAGTGCAGTCCCCTTCCCTCTCCCCTTCTTTCCCTTTCCCCTTTCCCTCCCCCCTTCTCCCTCCTCCTCCCTCACTCCCACCCACCATGTGCGTCCCCCCCCCCCACGGAAAGCTGTGGGAGATGGCGGGAGCGCTGAGGTGTAAGACTCCCCCATTTTCCTTCCTACTCCCTCCTCTCCCCACCTCCCTCCCCCATCTCCTTTCCTTCCTCCTCCCTCTCCTCCCCTTCCCTAGTCCCGTCCTGTCCAGTCCCCTTCCCTCCTCCTGTCCAGTCCTGTCCCCTTCCCTCTCCCCTTCTTTCCCTTCTCCCTTCCCCCCTTTCCCTTCCCCCCCTTCCCTTTTCCCTCCCCCTCCCTTACCCCCACCCCCCACGTGCGCTTCTCCCCATGGAAAGCTGTGGGAGATGGCCGCAGCGCTTAAGAGGAAGACTTGAGGCTGCCGAGTTCCGCGGGGTTGGGCCGTACCCTGACTTCTCTGAGGAGTCGATGCCCATGCCCCTCCCCCACCCCCACTAGTCCTCCTTCTGGGTCCACACTAGTTTGGTTTTTTGGGGGGGGAGGGGCGGGGTAGTGAGCTTTTCGGATCTCCAAGCACTGGAAGGAGAAAGTCCACAGTGTTCCCTGGCGCGCCCTTGGGCAGGCGGCAGGCGCCTCCGGGCTCTCCCCACCAGCCCTCGGGGCTACTTTTCTATCACCCTTCCCCGCCCCCAGCCCAGCCGACCCTACCCTTACCAAAGTGAAGGGCGTGTTCAGCAAAGTGATCATGAAGCCGGCCACCGCCAGGTTGACCCCGAAGACCCCGGTGGCCGAGTGGATCCGCTTACTCTTCAGGAGGGCGGCGCAGACCAGAGAGTTTCCGAAGACGGACATGAGGATGATGGAGAAGTAGGCGAAGATGAACAACCACCGAAGCCCGGGGATCGTCATCTCCACCTCGGGGGGAGGGAAGGCGCCCAGGGGGTCGAGGCCTGCCGGCTTCGCCTCAACGATGTCGGAGGGGCCGAACAGCTGGGGCCGCAGCGGCATCATGGGGGGCCCCGCGGTGGCTGGGCTCTGGCTGGCGTTGCCCCATGGCAGCCCCCCGGTCCCGGGGGTCTGGGGGCTTTCTCCGAGCCCAAGGAAGTCCCCGAAGTTGGTCAGGGTGCCACTGAGCGGGGTGGGAGCCATGGTACTGCCAGATACCCCCTTCTAGGCCGAGAGGGCGCGAGGAGCTGAGGCGTCAACCGCCAGACCAGTAGAGGCGTGAGGACGTTCTGGCCACACCCTGGTTCGGGAAGGCCGGTGATTGGCTCCTTGGGCCGCCCCCTCCCCAGTCAGAATGCCAGTAAGGGCACGTTCTTCCCTTCCCCCCAATAAAGTCGGGGGGGGGCAGCCTAAAGCGTACCACTAGGCTCTTTGACTCCCCGCTGCAGCCAATGGGGAAAGGTGGGAGAGCCCCCCAGGCCCGCCCCCCAAGTCCGGAGCTCTAGGAGCTGGGGCCCCCTGGGCTGCACTTCCTAGCCAGCTCTCAACACTTCTTCTAACTCTCTCCCTCTCTGCTGCCTCCTGCTCTCCCTCCCCCTCCTCCCTCATCTTCCTCCTCACCTCCTCCTCCTCTCCTCTCTTCTCCTTCCCCTCTCCTCCTCTTCCTCCCTCTTTCTTCTCATCTTGCTCCTCCTTGTAATACTGTTGTTGCTGTGTATAATGATCTCCTGGTTCTGCTTACTTCACTGAGCATTAGTTCATGCAAGTCTCTCCAGGCCTCTCTGAAATCGTCCTGCTGGTCGTTTCTTACAGAGCAATAATATTCCATAACTTTCATATACCATAATTTATTCAGCCCCTCTCCAATTGATGGGCATCCCTTCAGTTTCCAGTTTCTAGCCACTACAAAAAGGGCTGCCACAAACAGTCTTGCACATGTGGGTCCCTTTCCCTCCTTTAAGATCTCTTTGGGATATAAGCCCACCAGAAACACTGCTGGGTCAAAGGGTATGCATAGTTTGATAACTTTTTGAGCATAACTCCAAATTGCTCTCCAGAATGGTTGGATCCATTCACAGTTCCACCAACAATGTATCAGTGTCCCAGTTTTCCCACATCCACTCCAACATTCGTCGTTACCTTTTCCTGTCATTTTAGCCAATCTGACAGGTGTGTAGTGGTACCTCAGAGTTGTTTTAATTTGCATTTCTCTGATCAATAGTGATTTGGAGCAACTTTTCATATGACTAGAGATGTTTTTAATTTCATCATCTGAAAATTGTCTGTTCATATCCCTTGACCACTTATCTATTGAAGAGTGGCTTGAATTCTTATATATATGAGACAATTCTCTATATTTTAGAAATGAGGCCTTTATCAGAACCATTAAATGTAAAGATGATTTCCCAATTTGATGCTTCCCTCCTAATCTTGTCTGCATTAGTTTTATTTGTACAGAAACTTTTTAACTTAATATAATCAAAATTATCCATCTGGTGTTCAATTAAGCGTTCCAGATCTTCTTTGGACATAAATTTATTCCATCTCCACAAGTCTGAGAGGTAAACTATACTACATTCCTCTAATTTGCTTACAATATCACTCTTTATATCTAGATCTTGAACCCATTTAGATCTTATCTTGGTATGTGGTGTTAGGGTTGGGTCAAGCCCTAATTTCTTCCACACTATTTTTCCCAATTTTCCCAGCAGTTTTTGCCGAATAGTGAGTATTTATCCCAAAAGCTGGGGTCTTTGGGTTTATCAAACACTAGATTGTTAAGGTTATTGCCTAGATTGTCCTGATAACCTATCCTGTGCCACGGATTGACTGCTCTATTTCTTAGCCAGTACCAAATGGTTTTGATGACCACTGCTTTATAATATAGTTTTAGATCTGGTACAGCAAGGCCACCTTCATCTGCCTTTTTTTTCCATTAATCCCCTTGAAATCCTTGACCTTTTGTTCTTCCAAATGAACTTTGCTACTATTTTTTTCTAGATCTGTAAAATAATTTCTTGGGAGTTTGGTATGGAACTAAATAAGTAGATTAGTTTGGGTAGTATTGTCATTTTTATTATATTCGCTCGGCCTACCCATGAGCACTTAATGTTTTTCCAATTGACTAGGTCTGATTTTATTTGTGTGGAAAGTGTTTTGTAGTTTAGTTCGTATAGTTCCTGACTATCCCTTGGCAGATAGATTCCCAAATATTTTATCCTATCATCCGTTATTTGGACTGGAATTTCTTTTTGTATCTCTTGCTGCTTAACTTTGTTGGCAATATATAAAAATGCTGATGATTTATGTGGATTAATCTTGAATCCTGCCACTTTGCTAAAGTTGTGAATTGTTTCTAGTAGTTTTTTAGTTGAGTCTCTAGGGTTCTCTAAGTATACCATCATGTCATCTGCAAAGAGTGATAATTTGGTTTCTTCATTACCTACTCTGATTCCTTTTATCTCTTTTTCTTCTCTTATTGAGAAAGCTAACATTTCTAATACAATATTAAATAGCAATGGTGACAGTGGGCAGCCTTGTTTCACTCCTGATCTTATGGGGAATGGTTTTAGTTTGTCTCCATTACATATGATGCTTGCTGATGGTTTTAAATAGATGCTACTGATCATTTTAAGGAAAAGCCCATTTATTCCTATACTCTCTAGTGTTTTTAATAGGAAAGGGTGTTGAATTTTATCAAATGCTTTTTCTGCATCTATTGAGATAATCATATGTTTTTTGTTAATTTGGTTATTAATATAATTAATTATGCTGATAGTTTTCCTAATATTGAACCAGCCCTGCATCCCTGGTATAAATCCTACTTGGTCATAGTGTAGTATCCTGGAGATGACTTTCTGTAATCTCGTTGCTAACATATTATTTAAGAGTTTTGCATCAATATTCATTAGGGAAATTGGTCTATAGTTTTCTTTGTTTTCACCCTACCTGGTTTATCTATCAGCACCATATCGGTCTCATAGAAGGAATTTGGCAGTATACCTTCTGTCCCTATTTTCTCAAATAGTTTGTATAGTATAGGAATTAATTGTTCTTTGAATGTTTGGTAGAATTCACATGTAAATCCATCTGGCCCTGGAGATTTTTTCTTAGGGAGTTAGTTAATAGCTTGTTCTATTTCTTTTTCTAATATGGGGCTATTTAAATAATTTATATCCTCTTCTGTTAACCTGGGCGATCTATATTTTTGTAGATATTCTTCCATTTCATTTAGATTACCAAACTTACTGGCATAAAGTTGGGCAAAGTAACTCCTAATGATTGCTCTAATTTCCTCTTCATTGGAGGAAAGTTCTCCCTTATCATTCTTGAGACCAACAATTTGATTTTTCTCTTTCCTTTTTCTTATCAAATTAACTAAAGGCTTATCTATTTTGTTGGTTTTTTCCTAGAACCAACTCTTAGTTTTATTTATTAATTCAATAGTTTTCTTATTTTCAATTTTATTAATTTCTCCTTTTATTTTTAGAATTTCCAATTTGGTATTTAATTGAGGGCTTTTCATTTGTTCTTTTTCTAGTTTTTTTAATAATAAGCCCAATTCGGGGCAGCTAGGTGGCGCAGAGGATAGAGCACCAGCCCTGAAGTCAGGAGGACCTGGGTTCAAATCTGGGCTCAGACACTTAACATTCCCTAGCTGTGTGACCCTGGGCAAGTCACTTAACCTCAACTGCCTCAGCAAAAAAAAAGCAAAAAAAAAAAATAATAATAATAATAATAATAAGCCCAATTCATTGATCTTTTCTTTCTCTATTTTATGCAAGTAAGCATCTAGAGATATAAAATTGCCCCTTATAACCGCTTTGGCCGTATCCCACAAATTTTGGTATGTTGTCTCCTATTGTCATTCTCCTGGATGAAATTATTGATTGTGTCTATGATTTGCTCTTTCACCCATTCATTCTTCAGGATTAGATTATTTAATTTCCAATTAACTTTTGGTTTATTTTCTCTTGGCCTTATATTGCATGTGATTTTTATTGCATCATGATGTGAAAAAGGTGCATTTACTATTTCTGCCTTTCTGCATTTGATTTTGAGGTTTTTATGCCCTAACACATTTTTTGTGTTTTTGTATAGGTTTTTGTTTTTGTATAGGGACTGCTGAGAAAAAAGTAAACTCCCTACTGTCTCCATTCAACTTTCTCCATAGATCTATCATACCTAACTTTTCTAACAATTGGTTTATCTCCCTAGTTTCTTTCTTGTTTATTTTGTGGTTTGATTTATCTAATTCTGAGAGAGCAAGGTTGAGATCCCCCACTAGTATAGTTTGGCTATCTATTTCTTCTTGCATCTCTCTTAATTTCTCCCCTAGGAATTTGGATGCTATTGCACTTGGTGCGTATATATTTAGTATTGATATTGCTACATTATCTATGGTACCCTTTAATAAAATATAGTTTCCTTCCTTATCTCTTTTGATTAGATCTATCTTGGCTTTTCCTTGATCTGAGATAAGGATTGCTACCCCTGCTTTTTTTTGTTCACCTGAAGCATAATAGGTTCTGCTCCAGCCTTTTACCTTCATCCTCTATGTGTCACTATGTTTTAGATGTGTTTCTTGTAGACAACATATTGTGGGATTCTGGTTTTTAATCCAGTCTGCTATCTGCTTCCGCTTTATGGGAGAGTTCATCCCATTCACATTCACAGTTAGAATAACTAATTCTTTATTTCCTGCCATCTTATTTACCCAAGTTATGTTTTCCCCTTTCCTTTCCCCTTTCTCCCTTCCCCCCTCCTCAGTATTTTGCTTTTGATAACCCCCTCTCCGAAACAGTCCACCACCCTTTAGGTCCCCTCCCCCTTTTTTAACTCCTTTCCCCTGATTCTTCTATTTTCCCTTCTAATAGTTTATCCCTTTCTTTTTCCTCCTTTCCCTCCCACTTCCCTCGAGCAACAGACAAGTTTCTATGTGAAATCAATTGTCTGATATACACTTTTTAGAGCCCAACCTGATGAGAGTAAGATTTACACAATGCTAAAAAAAAAAAAAAAAGATTTACACAATGCTCATCTCCCTCCCCTCTTTCTCTCAATTATATGAGGTTTTCTTTGCCTCTTCAAGAGATTTTACCTTGTTTTTACCTCTTTTTTTAGATCTTATTTTACCACTTTTTCCTTCTTTTCCCCAGTATGACAGCCTTTCTCCCTCTAGTTTTCTTTTTCATATTATCAAAGTAATATCTAGTTAATTATACCCCCAAACTATAAGTATCCCCATAGTAGAAATAAAGTTCTCAAGAGTCCTTTCCTTTTTACCTTTTTATGTTTCTCTTGAGTTCTGTGTTTGGATGTCGAATTTTTTGTTCAGATCTGGTCTTTTCATTAGAAATAGGTGAAATTCACCTATATCATTGAATGACCATCTTCTTCCCTGGAGGATAATGCTCATTCTAGCTGGATAGGTTATTCTTGGCTGTAATCCAAGTTCTTTTGCCTTTCGGAATATCTGGTTCCAGGCCCTTCGATCAGAAGGATGACTTTTACATCAGACAGGGCTACAGGACAAAATAGTATGGGAATATGTCTGACTAATGTTAGATGAGAAGGAGCGGAAAGAAAGCATCAGGCTCTAATATGAAGTGATTTGATGGGCCCAGTTGACAAGGATCCGAGACATGTTCTGAACATCAGGACATTGTGGGAATAGTGTCTAGTCTCCCAGGTGAATCAGGTGGAAAGGTGGACGTATAATTTTTTATGAGCTCAAAAAAAGTTACATTTCTTTTTTTTCCCTTGTGAATTTATTTATTTTTTATTTTCCCTTTATTAACATGTATATATTTTTACATTTGATGTTTTATTTTCCCCAATTATATGTGCAATTTTCAACCTTAATTTTCAAAACTGAGTTCCACAGACAGGCATGTAAGGGGCAAGACATTCGTGCATTGTGTCCTTTTTCTCCATGTTGATCATGGCACTAGGATGAGGCCATGGGACTGAAATGAGGCTTGACTCACAGCCTTCCAATCCTGGCTCCATGGTCAGAGAGAAGGTAGTTTTGCTGGGGCCATGAGTGCCAGACCGGGGGGGGGGGAGCTTTTGTTTGCTGTTAATTCACTTGCTTAATATCACAGGGCTTTCTACTTTAAATAAAATGTTATTCTCCCTAGGATGCAAGGCCATTTAATAAATCCTGATTGTTCTAAAAGAGTGAAATCCAGTGGGGGGGGATTATTGGTATTGATAGGAGTAATTTTGAACCCAAAGCTCCAGCGGTTCCTAGGGTAAGCAGTTTGGGGCTCTCGGAGAGAATCACAAATTCCCTTTACGATATCCCAGACAAGTGTTCCTTCCAAGATCTACTCTAGGGCCTCCGCTAACGAGGAAATCACTACCTGTCATGTTGTTGTTATTACTGGATCATAAAGAGGGCCTTACTAGAGATTGATTATAGGAGTTGGTTTGGACTTGAGTAAATGAACAAGGGAGAAAAACATTCACTGGGCCTGGGTGAACCTGGGTGAACTCAAAGGGAGCTAGATGTGCTCTAGAGCAGAGAGGGCCCAGCTATTCTTTGAAATCATCGGACCTCATAAAAGCAGTGGCTGAATGGGATTACCCTCAAAAGCAGGCCCAGCAAGTGTAATGTCCGCTCAGACATGAAACTCATAATGCTTTCAGGCAATGACCCATTACTACACCTTGAGAGAGCATTGAATTATTACACCACCTTTCCTTCCATCAGGCTCAACTCTTTCTACCTGCACCTTAGCATCAGAGAACCGTTAGAAAGAGCTGGAAGAGAGTAAATTACTGTTGTTTTTGTATAGCAGGACCTATATTCAAACTCAGCTCCCGTGGTTCAAAATCTAGTGCTACAATTTGGAACTATACTCAAAGAGTTATCAAACTGTGCATACCCTTTGACCCAGCAGTGTTTCTACTGGGCCTTTATCCCAAAGAGATTTTAAAGGAGGGAAAGGGCCCCACATGTGCAAGAATGTTTGTGGCAGCCCTTTTTGTAGTGTCTAGAAACTGGAAACTGAAGGGATGCCCATCCATTGGAGAGTGGCTGAATAAATTATGGTATATGAATGGTATGAAATATTATTGCTCTGTAAGAAACGACCAGCAGGACGATTTCAGAGAGGCCTGGAGAGACTTGCATGAACTAATGCTGAGTGAAATGAACAGAACCAGGAGATCATTATACATGGCAACAACAAGACTATATGATGATCAATTCTGATGGACCTGGCTTTTTCAATGATGAAGTGATTCAAGGCAATTCCAATAGATTTATGATGGAGACGGCCAACTGCATCCGGAGAGAGAACTCTGGACACTGAATGTGATGCACAACATAGTGTTTTCATCTTTTATTGTTGTTGTTGTTTGTTTGCTTGATTTTTTTTTCTTTCTCATTTTTTTCACTTTTTGATCTGATTTTTCTCGTGCAGCATGATGAATATAGAAATACATTTAGAAGAATCACACATATTTAACCTGTATCATATTGCTCGCTGTCTCCTGAAGGGGGAAGCGAGGGAGAGAGGGAGAAAAATTTGGAACACAAGATCTTGCAAAGGTGAATGTTGAAAACTATCTTTGCATATATTTGGAAAAATAAAATACTATTTTAAAAGCTCCAGTACTGTTTCTTATCTCTACTATCATGTTGCCCATTGTTCCTTGGGCCTGCCGTGGGGCTCAAGCAGGATAGATTCAACCCCTCTTCTGTGGGAGAGTCTTTCACATGTTGCTTCAGGAGATTCCTCCTTCTTTTCTTCCCCAAGAAGATCTTTCGGGCCTCCAACCAGTCTTCGATATGGCCTTGGCTCCTGTGCCTTCCCCGTCCCACTTGCTCTCCTCAGCATGTATTCTCCCTCCCCAATGTCCTTTCTCAAGTATGGTGCCCAAAATAGGACATTGCACTCTGGATGGTGACTTACTAAGGCTTAAGACATTCAGATTGTCCCCTCCCTCATTTTGTACGCTCTCTGCCTCCCTTTTAACACAAGCTAGTTAATTCCTGATGTCCTTCCTGACTCACTTCTCATTAAGCTTCATCAAGCTCTGGTTTCCAGGCACCAGCTGTTAATGGCAAAAGCAGCAGAAGACTGAATGGGGAGAGGGGGAGTAGAGGGGGAGAAGGAGCACAGCTTAATCCTCCAACAAGCATCTCTAGTTCTGCCCCCAAAGCTGACAAAGAGCCGTGATGAGGAAGTAATTGGCAGGAACCCTGAATTCTAGTGGCCCCTTTGGGTGACTGCTCATCTTCCAAATCTTTCTGTAGAATGTCACCGGGACCAAAGAGCTGCCCTGAGCTGAAAGGGTCCTTAAAATACAGAACGGCAGACCTGGGAGGGATCTCAGAATACGGAATATCCGAACTGAGAGGAATATTAAGAGCATGGACGATTCGACATAGGAGGGCCCTGCGGACATATGACATAAGAGTGGGGAAGAAGCTTAGAATGACAAATTTCTGTTGTGCCATTGTTTCTGTCCTATCTGTCTCTCTAATTTGGGGTTTTCTTCTCAGGTTCATTTTCCAGATGAGGAAACTGAGGCAAATAGTGAAGTGATTTGTCCAGGATCTCACAGCTAGAACATTTATGAAGCCTGACTCGAATTCAGGCCTTCCTGACTTCAGGACTGGCACTGTACCACCTAGCTGCCCTAACAAAGAATATTAGAACTAAAGGAACCTTAGAACATAGAAAGTTAAAGTTAAGAAGCCAGGTAAAGTGACTGCCCTAAGATTTTGAGGACACTCTGGACATACATGTGGAATATGGCTCCATTTTGTTTTAACTGATAGAGCTGTACTATCAAAAAAAAAAGTTTGGAAGGGGTAGCTAAGTGGCACAGTGGATAGAGCATCAGCCCTGAAGTCAGAAGGACCTGAGTTCAAATCTGGTCTGAGAATTTAAAAATATTATTTTTTTTTGCCCCGGGGCGATATCATTAAAACCCAATCCCCTTCACAAAAAAAAAAAAAAAAAAAAAGAAAAGAAAAGAAAAAGAAAAGGAAAAAAAAAACTTTGGAAGCTATTGCCTTAGATCATAGAACATCAGAACTATAAGGATCTGAAAATACAGAATATCAGTCAGTAGTGATCTTATAATACAGAGATAGAAGGGACTTTTAAAGACATAATGTTAAAGCTGAAAGAGGCCTTGAAAGAGATGGAAAGCTAACATGGTCAGATGGACAGAGTGCTGAAGTTGGAGTCAAAGAACCTAGTCCTGTCCTGCCCCTTTCTTTTTTTTTTCTTTTTCTCAAAAGTATTTTCTTTTTCCAAATACTTGTAATGATAATTTTCGACATTTTTTTAGCTGAGGCAATTGGGGTTAAGTGACTTGCCCAGGGTCACACAGCTAGGAAGTGTTAAGTGTCTAAGGCCAGATTTGAACTCAGGTCTTCTTGACTTCAGGGCTGGTGCTCTATCCACTTCGCCACTTATTTTTGTATGACTTTGTGTTATGAATTTTTTTCTCCTTCACTTACCTCCCCCTTCCCCAAGACAGCAAGCTATCAGATATAATCCTTTTAAACATATTTCCATAGTTATCGTGTTGTGTAAGAAAAATCAGAAGGAAAGGGGAAAATCATGAGAAAGGGGGGAAAAAAGCAAACAAAAAAATGACAACACTATGCTTTGAGTCACATTCAGTCCCCATAGTCCTCTCTTTGGCTACCAATGGCTCTCTCTATCACAGATCTTTTGGAATTGTCTTGAATCATCTCATTGTTAAAGAGAGCCATGTCCATTGATCATCATATAGTCTTGTTGTTGCCGTGTGTAATGATCTCCTGGTTCTGCTCACTTCACTCAGCATCAGTTCATGCAAGTCTCTCCAGGCCTCTCTGAAATCATCCTGCTGGTCGTTTCTCACAGAGCAATAATATTCCATAACATTCACATACCATAATTTATTCAGCCATTCCCCACCTGATGCTGCCCCTCACCAAAGGTGACTTTGGGTCTGGGTGGATTAAGGGAACTGAACCCTAGCGCCAGATCTGCGCCAAACTCACACAGTAACCATGAGCAAGCTCCTTCATTTGTTCATTCTTCGTTTCTTTTTCTTTACAACGGGTAGGGGAGAGCGGGCTCCATGGCATCTAAGGCCTAGATTTGTCCCAGGTCACCCAATCATCAGCTGAGCCAGAAACTGAGAGCTCAATCTGTGGCCTCACATTCTTTCCACTGTTCTTGTTTGTGGGCGAGAACTCATTCTGAGCATTTGAGAACAATCTAGAACTCTACAAAGCAGTTCGTCTACTTTACCTCCTCTGGTTCTCCTAGCAATTCCATGAGGTTTTCCTAAATATGGAATCAAAACATCCATTTCCTGCTCCCAGCTCTGCTACTAAGCGACTGTAGCATCCTGGGCAAGTCACTTTTCCTTCCTATGCCTCAATTTCCTTCTCTGTTAAAAAGAGGAAATGTTCTAGACAAGCTAGAAGGCCCCTCTCAGCTCTTGCCTTCCGTATCCTGTATTCCTCCAGAGCTACCTTGGTGTCTTTTGTGTCCTTTGCACCTGAGATCCCCTTCTTTTTGCCAGCCTTCCACTCCCCAGCATGTTCAATCCTGGGACTGGAGACTTCAAAACCATCTCAGGCCATAGATTTGTGTTTTGTTGTTGTTGTTTGTTTTCTTTTGTTTTTGCAAGGCAAGTGACTTGCCCAGGGTCACACAGCTAGTCAGTGTAAGATATCTGAGATCCCATTTGAGCTTCAGGGCAGGCGCTCTATCTACTGCAGCGCCACCTAGCTGCCCCTCAGGTCATTGTTTTCAGAAAGTCCCAGTCTCTACTTCCCTCCAAAGAGCATGAATGAGAAATGTCACTTATCAGATGGCCTGGCGACATCTCTCTTGCTCAGGATATAGCCAGGGGACAAGCAGTTTGATGGGGTTCCATGCAGACCCCCCAATCTCACAGCTGAATGTCATCTGTGGTAATTAAACCTAGGCAGATCCTGTTTGTCTGGCAAAGTTCAGATACTCAGCTCTACTCCAGGCGCTTGTCAGAGCAGGGGAAGCCAGAGGGCAAAATCTAGTTGGGGGTCCTTGCCACCTCCAGCCAAGTTCTAAGGCGGTGGGCCTGGCAAGCTGGCTTGCTCATTGAGAACCTATTATTTCCTATAACTTGAAAGACATCATTCATATTCTTTGCACAAGAGAGGGACAAACATTCAGCTGCTCATCAGCCTGAGCTAATGAACGGAAACGTTCAACAACATTTATTTTCCCCCTATTTGTGTTTTAAAATAGCAATTATCAAATTTGCCACTCTGCCAACTCCTCCTTGTCTGTCATTGTCTCACTGTCTCCCGGCGTCTCTCTTGACTTTTTCCTTGCGGACCCTCCAGATCTGTCTCGGTGTCCATCTTGATGTGGGAGAACCTGGAGGCACCTCACGCTTGCACAGCAGGTCCTCCGGATGAGGTTCCCCAAGTTCAAGGCCCTCTGTGGGTCTCCATCTATTTAAACTGATAGCTCAGAGGCCCTCGCTCTGTTTACTTCTAATCAGCTAGAGGACAGGATTCATTCCCAGCAAAGGAATATTGTGAAATAACCGTAAAAAAAGGTGGCAAGATAATATTTCCTTCTGTAAACTCGGAGTCCATTTGCCCACATACACACGGCTTCAAGGGGGAGGAGTGGACCCACATAGGGGACATGGGAAGCATGGTCACTGCCACTTCTTTTTTTTATTAAAGCTTTTTATTTGCAAAACATATGCATGGGTAATTTTTCCACATTGACCCTTGCAAAGCCTTCTGTTCCAAATCTGGCCCTCCTTCCCCCTATCCCCTCCCCTAGATGGCAGGTAATCCAATGTTCAAATATATGATAAATCCAATATCTGTATACAAATTTATACAGTTATCTTACTATATAAGAAAAATCCGATCAAGAAGGAAGAAAAAAACTGAGAAAGTAAACAAAATGCAAGCTAACATCCACAGGAAGTGATTGCCACCTCTTCTTCATGACAGAAGTGATGGCAGCCATTCCTAGGGCTTGTCTGCTGCAGCACACTAAGCCATGGGAAGTGAGGGAAAATCTCCCCAGGCCCGCTCTCTTAGGGGCCCATGTGTTTCTCCTAGCCTTGGCTGAAATGGGATCCTCGTTCCTATTGCCAAACTGCCAACCTAACAAGCAAAGGGAATACCACTCCCAGGTCAGCTCTGTCTTTTTAGAGGTCCAGACCCACAATGCATCTCGAACCCGGAGTGGCCAGCTGCTGGGGGGATTCAACCCTGCGAGTTGGGGGTATCCAGACTACTGGAACCTGCCACTTTGAGGCAGATGGGTGTCTTGGATTTGTTGTGAGGAGACCTAGTTTATAATCCTGTCTGGAACATAAGGAAATCATGGGCACACGGTTGCCTCAGTGCCCCTCTCAGAAGCGAGACGTGAGGTCAGATTTTAGGTAATAATTGTCAAGGAGTCCCAAGTGGGTAATAAAAGTTAGCTTAAGTTGATCAGTGTTCGCTCAAGTCATCGTTGGTCTGTCACAAAGATCTTTGAGATGGAAAGAAGAGCAGGGAAGGAAATAATAGAATATATGACTTGGAACCTGGAATACAAAATATTAGCGCTGGGATGATGGGACACTTGAATGAATGAATGAATGAATGAATGATAAAGCATCCTTAAGGCTTACCATTGCAAAGTACTGGTTTAAGTGGTAAGTGATACAAATATGGAAGTGGGACAGTCCCTACCCTCAAGAAGCTCCCGTTCCAATAGGACAGGAGTTCTTAAGCTTTTCTGTGCCCTAGACTCCTCAGGTAGTCTGGAGAAACCTAGAGAACCCTTCTCCTAGTTAGGTTTTTCTACAGAGGACTGCAAAAGGAATTGGTCATATTGAAATACATTTAAAAGGAGTGCACAGACCAGCCGCAGGGTTGCAGCAGGTAGGGGGTAGTAAGGTCCAGTGGCCTAGAGGGAAATGTAGAAATGGGCATAAAGGAAGGCTGGGAAGTCTGGCAGGGGCAACAGAAGAGCCTTGAGGAAAACCATCAATGATCCTTGAGACACAGTGACAAGATGTGTGGTAAAATCATAGTCAACAAAGATTTATTAAGCACCTACTAAGTGCCAGGCATTGTGCTAGGTGCTGGAGGTACAATGCCCCTCCTCCCAAGAAGCTCTTAGTCTAATGGGCAAGCCAATTTGCAAACAATGATATCAAAACAAACCTTACTGCAAAATAAATTGGAGGTATTTGCTAGAAGGGAGATGGGAGGCTTAATCCGAACAGGAAAGGGTTCCTGAGGAAAGTGAGATTGGCACTTGAAGGAAGGCAGGGAAGCAGACACAGAGAGGGAGAATGCTGAAGGCAGCGGGCAGAGCCAGGGAAGACTCCTAGGAAGAAGATAACCGAGCAGGGGAGAGTAAAAGGAACAACATTATCAGGAATAATAGCAAGAACACCAGGAAGAGCATTTCTAAAGCATCTTAAGGTGTGCAAGCACTTTGCAAATATTACCTCACTTTCTCCTTGCAGCAACTCTGGGTGGGAGTTATGGTACCATCATCTGTTGTTGTTGTTATTGTTATTACCAAGTTATTATCGTCCTCATTTTGTGACTGAGGAAACTGAAGCAGACAGAGATCATGTGACTTACTCAGGCTCAGGTTAAGTGACTGAGGCTGCATGATCTCCTGGACAAATGACACCGGGTCCCCTCAATTTCCAGACCAGCCCATTGTCCACTGTGTCACATTGCCTTGCCACAAACCAAGGGGCAGGGAAGCCTTTCTTCAATTTTTCCTGAAGGCCCCAGATTACTAGAAGGCCCCTATTGAAGGTTCCCTCTGTCCCTTCACTTTCCGGTCCAGCACTCACAGTTGTGATGATTTAGACTTCATTTCTGTGTCCTTATTTCTGAAGTATTCCTTTAGGAAGGTCAGAGGTCAGGGTAGGCAATGATGGGACCGGATGAAATGTGCTTTTTTTCTACGAAACCCAGTTTGGAGGGAGACGATGGGATCTTGCCCTGCTTTGATGCCCTTTTGTGGGATTGGATGTTGCCTAAGTCCTCCATCCTTTCATCTCCGGAACTCAATGGGCTCCTTTTTACAATTGGCAGCGCCCCCCACACCCCTGCTTCCAACAGTCAAGTTGACATGAGCCTTCGCCACCACCCAGGCCTCCCACACTAGAGCAGAGTGTCTGAAGTTTTGGGGGGTCACAGATTCCTCGGACCATCAGCCTAGGGTCCCCTTCTCAGAATCATTCTTCAAAGGCACAAAACATACATGGGGTCATACAAGAAACAGACTCCATCCCACCCAAGCTGAGGGCCCCCAGGTGAGAAGTCTTGCTCCACTAGTGGCTAGCTACACTTCCCCAGGCTAAGTGGGACTTTGCAGGACTTTTCTGGACAAGCAAAGCGATGGATTCAGAGAAAGGAGACCTGAGTTGCAGCCCTAGTTCTGCAATTTGCCAGGTGGGTAACCCTGGGAAAATCACCTCCTCTCTCTGCCCTCAGTTTCTGAGTGAAAATGGTGGGGAAAGGGGGGAAAAGTACAGGAGGAGATTCTGGGAACTGAAAGAATGGTCAAAGGATCAGGAGGTCATAGATTGAGAGCTAGAAGAGACCTCAAGAGTCATGTAATTCAACCTCTTAATTTTACAGATTAGAAAACTGAGGCTTGAGGAAATGGGAAAGGGACTCACCCAAGTTCACAATAGAATACTAGATCTAGAACTGGAAGGAACCTCAGCAACCATCTGGTCCAATGGTGTCAAAGTCAGATAGAAACAAAAGCCACTCAACTGTAAGGATCCCTGAGGGCCACACAGTGACTTGGATGACCACACATTAACATTATTTATGTTCTGTTAGATTTTTATTTGTTTGGTTCCATATTCCCCCATTATATTTTGCCCTGGTTCAGGCCATACTTGGGACTGGGTTTGGACTAGACTTCTGATCAAGTCAAAACCCCTAAATTTCAAGATGAAACTGTGACCCCAGGAGAGGAAAGGCCACACAGGCGGGAAGATGCCTTGGATTCTAACTCAGATCCCCCGATTCCAGGGCCTGGATTCTTCCTGGGTCATAGCATTAAGAGAACTAGGAGGATCTGAACTGAATTGGGGGTCTTTTGAATGTGGGAAGGGGGAAGGTGCAGCACCAAAGTGCCCTGTGAACATATCTAGCAGGCAGTTGGAAAATGGAAGGCAGACTAGCTTTGGAAGGAGAAATGGGAATGGCAGATGGATATCTACGTCCAGATATCTTAGAGACAACAGTGGAAGAGCTGTTTGCCATCCAGAAGGTGGGAGGTGGAAAGAGAAAGTTCTAAAAGGAAAGAATATGCCCAAAGGTCCCCGCTGTGGAAGGAAGTTTGGAACAACATCAGCCAGGAAGATGAGAGGCAACATAATGCAATGGTTAGGGCTCCGGCCTTGGGGTGAGAAATTTATCATTGCTTACTTGTCTGACTCTTTGTGACCCCATTTGGGGTTTTCTTGGCAGAGTTACTGGAGTGGTTTGCCATTTCCCTCCCCAGCTCATTTTGTAGATGAGGAAACTGAGGTAGACAGGGTAAAGAGGCTTGATTGTCCCTTTCTTCTCCTTGGACCTCAATTTTCTTTTCTGTAAAATGGGGAGTTAGTTTTCTTGGCCTTGTGTGTGTGTTTGTGTGAAGTCAACTTCCTCTAAACCTAGCGTTAAAAAAGGATTGCTAGGATTTATTTTGGCGAGGCAATTGGGCTTAAGTGTCTTGCCGGGGTCACAAAGCTAGTATTACGTGTCTGAGGCTCAACTTGAACTCAGCTCCTGACTTCAGGGCTCTGCTCTATCCACTGCCCGCATTTATTCACTTAGGATTTGGAACTGGAAGAGCCCTTTGAGATAGAGTTCAACTCCCTCATTTTTCAAATCAAGAAACCAAGATCTGCCCCAAATTACAGGAGAAAGAGACAAAATTGGAACCCAAGGCAGCTGGCTTTTCCACTCTGAGGAGCTGTAACTATGGGATAACAACATCCCAAGGTTCTAGCCCTGAAATCACAGGATGTTATATCGGCCTAGTAAAGAGATCAAGCAAGAGCCTCCAAAGGAGGAGTCTTAGTTAATAATTATAGGACCTGAAGCAAAAGCACCTCAAAATGTACTGGGAGGGGCAGGAGGGAGGAGGAAATCTGTGAGGAGAAACCCAGGTCCCTGGGACAACAGACCCTGGGGCATTCCTCAAGGGACAGAAACCCTGGGCTAGGAACCCTGGTTACTGAAGGCAAAAACCCCA
>JAJPUD010010124.1:0-26463 GCA_023553655.1 Myrmecobius fasciatus
GTTTTTGTACAAACAAAATCAATGCAGACAAGATTAGGAGGGAAGTAATAAATTGGGAAATCATCTTTACATTCAAGGGTTCTGATAAAGGTCTCATCTCAAAAATATATAGAGAATTGTCTCATATTTATAAAAATTCAAGCCATTCTCCAATCAATAAATGGTCAAAGGATATGAACAGACAATTTTCAGAGGATGAAATTAAAACTATTTATAGTCATATGAAAAGGTGCTCCAAATCACTGTTGATCAGAGAAATGCAAATCAAGACAACCCTGAGGTACCACTTCACACCTGTCAGATTGGCTAAAATGACAGGAAAAGTTAATGATGAATGTTGGAGGGGTTGTGGGAGGGCTGGGACACTGATGCATTGTTGGTGGAGCTGTGAACGGATACAGCCATTCTGGAGAAGAATTTGGAGCTATGCTCAAAAAGTTATCAAACTGTGCATACCCTTTGACCCAGCAGCATTTCTATTGGGCTTATATCCCAAAGAAATCATAAAGAAAGGAAGGGGCCCCATATGTGCAAGAATGTTTGTGGCAGCCCATTTTGTAGTGGCTAGAAACTGGAAATTGAATAGATGCCCTTTAATTGGAGAATGGCTGAATAAATTATGGTATATGAATATTATGGAATATTTTCGTTCTGTAAGAAATGACCAGCAAGATGATTTCAGAGAGGCCTGGAGAGACTTACATGAACTGATGCTGAGTGAAATGAGCAGAACCAGGAGATCATTATACACGGCAACAACAGTACTATATGACAATTAATTCTGATGGACATGGCTCTCTTCAACAATGATATGTTTCAAACCACCTCCAATTGTTCACTGAAGAAAGCCATATACACCCAAAGAGAGGGATGCGAAATGTGGACCACAACATACCATTCTCATACTCCTTGATTGATGTTTGCTTACATTGTGTTTCCTTTATCTGATATATCGTTTGTGTAGATAAGATTTTTCTTGCACAACAATGATAAGTTTGGAAATATGTATACATATATTTGATTTGCCAATATTTTAACATAATTAACATGTAGTGGATATCCTGCCATCTAGGGAAGGGGTGGGGAAGTTGGGGGGAAAAATTTGTAACGGAAAACTATGTAAGGGTTATTGTTGAAGAATTACCCACACATATGTTATGCAAATAAAATAAAATTAAAAAAAAAAGTTAAAATGGTTGTCAAAGTAAAACCACTCATTAAAATGGACATTTTTTATTCTAAGAACACAATAGGCACACATATATTTTTGAATAGAATAACATTAAAATCTTCAAAATTCCAGATGATCCTTATTTCAAACCAAACTAATTAGAATAGTGTTCACAACTCATTTTTTCCCTTCAATGATAATCCTGAAACATGCAGCTTTCATTTGAAAGGAGTGTTCATATTTCCTTGCCCATTAATGATTTTTCTATTGGTTTAGGATTTCAGGGAAGACATTTTTAGGGATGGAATAAAGAACTAACTAAGTCCATTTTAATTAAAATATTGCACCATTTTAATAGTCAAAGAACTAACTGCCCACTGCTGACATACTATTTTTCCTTTCAATCGTTCAAATATTAATAAAACCCTTACACACACAGACACAAACACCCACACACATATACTATCTACTTCTTGTTGCACTCCAAGAAGGGTTCTCCCAAAGTCATTGCTTCTGCAATGACTTTAAATGCAATAACTTATAAAATTTCTTTCATGTCTGTTTTGTAATTTGATCCTTAATATTGTTCTGTGCATATAAAATTAGAGGTTTCAAGCAGGGAGATTTAATTCACTCCTTTATTATAAATGTGAAGAAACTAAGGGCCAGAAACAAGAAGCAACTTATGATCATATAGGTAAATAAATGCCCTAGGAATGACATCCAGCTTTTAGAAGATCCAAACTTCTATTCAATGTAATAAAATGACTCAACATAAAAATAAGATGAGTCTTGATAAATAGTTCCCCTTATGTGTAATGCTTTATCCCTATTGATCATCTCTAACTTATCCTGCATATAATATATTTATAGCGAGGCAGAACCAAGATGGCAGAGAGTAGATAGTCTTTATCTATGCTCCTCCTGGCATCCCTAAGATTAACAACAGATCAAGCCTCTGAACTTGTTTTGGAGTGACCTAACTCATAAATATTTGGAGTGTAAGAAATTCCTAGCACAAGATATTTTGGAAGAAATGTTTGTCGCAGTTATGCATGGGGATGGACAGCAAAAGAGGGAAGTGAGCCAGTTTAAGCACAAAGCAGGTATACTGGCCATAGTGACCTCTGAGCACTGGTGGAATCTACTGTGAGATTCTTACACAAAATAAAGCAGAATTGGCTACTGTGTTATGAGTCAGAAGACAGTAGTTCCACTGACTAGCTATAAGACATCCAACGCAACTACAAATGACAATTACTGAGTTCCTGAAGCCAATAATTACGCTGGACTTGGCCATATGCAACCGGCACAAGAAGGAAACTAGCAACACTGGCCCCAGGACATTATGAAGCTGTTGTTGCCTATAGAGGAAGCTTGAGACAATTTCCCCTTTGCCCTAAGAACAGACTTCAACCTTTAAATATGAGCAAAAAAGAAAAGGAGATCTAAACAAAGATAGCTTTTATGGAATTAAGAGGGAATAGATCTCAAACTTTGAGGACACAAAAGGCAAAATATCTCTAGATGAAGCCCCAAAGGGTGATACCAATTGTTCTCTGTCCCACAACATTCTGTTTGAAGAATTCCAAAAGGATCTTAAAAGAGTATTAGAAGAAAAATGCTGAAAGGAAATGAGAATTTTACAAGAGTATTTGGAAAGAAAACACAGAAATTATCTTAAAAAACACCTTAAAATAGATTTAGTGAAATGGAAAAGGCATATGAATCCTTAAAAATAGATTTGATCAAACCTGAAAAGAAAACAACTCCTTGAAAAACAGAATTTGTGAAATGGGAAAAAAGCTAATGAACAAAAATACTCATTTAAAAATTCAATTGACTAAATACAAAAGGAGATAAAAAGCTAACAGATGGATGCAGTGGATAAAACACCAGTCCTGAAGTTAGGAGGGCCTGAGTTCAAATCTGCTGTCAGACACTTAATACTTCCTATCTGTGTGACCTAAACAAGTCACTTAACTTCAATTGCCTCAGGGAAAAAAAAAAAAAACAAACAATCAAAGCTAACTGATGAAAATAAGTCACCAACAATTAGAATTGAACAAATTGAACTGAAAGACTCAATGATACATCAAGAATCACTCAAACAAAACAAAAATAAATTTAAAAATAGCAGAAAATATAAAATACTGTACTGGAAAGCAAATGAACTGGAAAATAAATATAGGAGAGACAATCTAAAAATGATTGAACTCCCTGAAAAGCATGGTAAATAAAAAAGAGCCTAGACAACACTTTTTCAATAAATCATCAAGGAAGGTTGCCCTTATGTCCTAGTACCAGAAGCTAAAATAGACATTGCAAGAATTCACCAATCACCCTTCTGAAAGAGACCCAAAAATGAAAACTCTAAGAAATATCATAGCTAAATTTCAGAATTATCAGATCGATAAAAAAAAAAAAATTGCAAGCAGCCAGAAAGAAACAATTCAGATATCAAGGACCTACAATCAGGATTATACAGGGTCTAGTAGCTTCCAATTTAAAGAATTAAAGGACCTGGAGCATGGTTATCTGAAAGGGCAAAAGAGCTTGGATTATAAGCAAGAATCAACTACACAGAAAAATTAAGCATTATTTTTAAAGGAAAAAAATTGACATTCAATTAAGTAAATGAATTTCATTTAAATTTGATGACGAGACCAGAACTGAACAGAAAATTTGATCTTCATGTACAGAACTTAAGAGGAGTATAAAAGTGTTATAAGAAAGGAAAAAAAATTGTTTCAAAAATTTACATCCCTATGTGGGAAGATGATATATTTAACTCTTCAGAATAGTATCTTTTTTAGGAGTATACATAAAAGGTGTAGGTATAATTTGATTTTATTGGGTTGATATCAAAAAGAAACTAGAAGTTGAAAGGGAATTGTCCTGAAAGAAGAGGAAAGGGGAAATAAAGTGGGATAAATTATATCTCATGAAGGAGCAAAAAAAGATCTATTGCAATTAAGAAAAGAAAGGAGGGGGTGAATATTGTGTGAACCTTAATCTCAACAAATTTGGCTCAATGAGAGAAGATAAGTCATATTTAATTTCATAGAGAAACTTGTCTCACCCTATAAGGAAATAGGTGGAGAAAGAGGGAAGGAAAGAACACTAATAAAGGGAGAAGAGAAATGGAAGGAGAAAAGGATAACAAAGAGGGAGGGACTATAAAAGGGGAGAACTGTTTGAAGCAGGTAGCAGTCAACAGAAAAACACTGAGGAGAAAGGAAAAGGAGAAGGGAAAGATAAAAGAATAGCATGGAGAAAATAAGATAGCAGGAAATACAGAGGTAGTAATTTTAGCATGAATATGAACTGTCAGGTATTATACCTGAGGGCAGCCGGGTCTTACCTCCTCCTTAGCTTCAGTGAGCATCCAGACATGGTAAGGAGAGTCACAAGCCAGAAGAAAATGAAATCAAGTTGCTCTTTATTGAGGGGCTTTCCTCTGCCAGCCTGCTCCGCCATCTGTAGTCACGCCTTTTATCCCCCTAGCCCACCAAACTTTAGGAATTTACTTTGTGTTGACATGAGGAAGTAAGAAAGATAGTGGAGCTCACATCCTGATAACAGAGCACACCTCGGGGCAAGCCTGTTTTTTAGATCACTTTGAATAGCTCTTTTATCTGAGCCATTATCAGTAATCTCAGCAAGTCACAGGGTCCCATGTTTATCAAGGGAACTGCACATAATACCTTCTTATCCTCAAATCAAGACAAATTTCTTATCAGGGTCCCCAACATTTTGGGCCCTAACAATGAATGGAATGAATTCTTCCCTAAAATGGAAGTAGATTGAATCCAAAATCCTAATATATGTTTATAAGAAACACATTTAAAAGAATAGTACATAAAGAGTAAAAGTAAAATATTGAATCAGAATATATTATGCTTCAGCTGAATTAAAAAAAAATAAGCAGGAGCAGTGATCCTGATATCAGATCAAGCAAAATCAAAAATAGTTCTAATTAAAAGAGATAAGGAAGGCAACTACATCTACCTAAAGGGTGCTATAGGTAATGAAGTAATGTAAATGCTAAACAAATATGAACAAAGTAGTACAACATCCAACTTCTCAGAGAAGTTGAGAGTTGCAAAAAGAAAGAGACAGCAAAACTATATGAGTAGAGGTCTCAATCTTACTCTATTAGAAATAGATAAATTGAATCACACAATAACTAAAATATATTAATAAATATATTAATGAGGTAAATAGAATTTTAGAAAAGACCTTTGAAAAAAACTTAATGGAGACAAAAAGGCACATTTTTTTATTGATGGTAGATGGAACCTACAAAAATTGATCATGCATTAGGACATAAAACCCTCAAAATTCGATGTAGAAAGGCAGAAATAGTAAATGCATCTTTTTCAGATCACAATACAATAAAATTACATGCAATAAAAGGTCAGGTGAAAATAGACCAAAAATTACTTGGAACCTAAATCATTCTAAAAAGTGAATGGGTCAAACAACAAATCATAGACACAATGGATAATTTCATCCAAGAGAATGACAACAATAAGGCAACATACCAAAATTTATGAAATGAAGCCAAAGTAATTCTTAGGGGAAGTTTTATATCTCTCTATATAACTTGCCTAAAATAGAGAAAGCAAACATCAATGAATTGAGCATGCATCTAAAAAGCTAGAAAAATAACAAATTAAAATCCCCAATTAAACACCAAATTTGTAATTCTGAAAATAACAGGGTAAATTAACAAAACTGAAAGTAAGTAAACTATCAAACTGATAAACAAAACTAAGAGTTGGTTTTATGAAAAAAACAACAAAATAGATCAATCTTTATTTAATTTGGTTAGAATTAGCAAAGGAGAAAATCATATTGTTAGCATCAATATGAAAAGGCTGAACTTTCAATCAATGAAGAGGAAATTAGAGCAAAAATTAGGAAATATTTTGCACAACTGTCAATTAACCCAATAATCTAAGTGAAATTGATGAATATTTATAAAAAATATAGGGTGCCCAAATTAACAAAGGACCAAATAATTAAATCATCCTACTTTAGAAAAAGAATTTGAGCAAGCTATCAATCAACTCCCTAAGAAAAAATCTTCAGAGTTAGATGGGTTTAAATGAGAATTCTCCCATATGTTTAAAGAACAATTTCAATACTTTGCAAACTACTTGGAAAAATAAGGAAAGCTGGAGTCCTCTCATATTCCTTTTATGACACAAATATGGTTTATACTTAAACTAGGAAGGGTCAAAACAGAAAAAGTAAATTATAAACCAATTTCCCTAATGCATATTAATACAACAACCTTAAATAAAATATTAACAAGGAGATTTGAGCAAGTTATCCCCGGGTTAATACACCATAACCAATTAGGATTTGTACCAGGGATGTAGGGTTGGTTTAATTTTAGGAAAACTATTAGCATGGTTTACTGTATCAACAATAAAACTAATACAAATCACATAATTATCTCAATAGATACCAAAAAAGCATTTGATAAAATCCATCATCCACTCCTATTAAATATATTAGAGTTTGGGAATAAATGGAGTTTCCCTTAAAATGATCAGTAGCCTTTATTTAAAACAATCAGCACCCATTACATGTGATGGGGCCAAACTACAACCATTATTTATAAAAGCAGGGGTGAAACAAGGTTGTGGACTATCACCAGTCCTATTTAATATTATATTAGAAATATTAGCTTTGGTATTAAGAGATGACAAAGGGAATAAAGAAGTTAGAGTAGGTAATTTGGAAACCAAATTATGACTCTTTCCAGATGATATATTATACTCAGAAAATCCTAGAGAATCAACTAAAGGTCTTCTAGAAACAATTGACAACTTTAGCAAAGTTGCAGGATATAAAATAAGTCCACACAAATCATCATTTTTATATATTATCAACAAAGTCGAACAGCAACAGATACAAAGAGAAATTCTATTTATATAAGTATAATCAATCAATAAATCAATATAATATTTAAATAAATAATAGGCAATATAAAATATTTGGGAATTTAACTGCCAAGACAGGAACTATATGAACACAATTTCAAAATACTTTCCACACAAATAAAGTCAGATCTAATCAATTGGAAGAATATCAAGTGCTCATGGATAAGTATGAGCTAATATATAAAAATGATAATTCTACCTAAATTGACCTACTTATGTATTGCTACCCCAATCAAACTCCCAAGAAATTATTTTATAAAACTAGAAAAAATAGTAACAAAATTAATCTGGAAGAGCAAAAAGGTCAAGAATTTCAAGGGAATTAATGAAAAAAAGTGCAAATGAAGGTGGTCTAGCTGTACCACACCTAAAACTATTTTAGAAAGCAGTGATCATCAAAACTTTTTTGGCACTGGCCAATAAATAGAATAGTTGATCAGTAAAATAATTTAGGTTCAGAAGATACAATAGTCAATGACTATAGTAATGTAGCATTTGATCAACACAACGACCCCTGTTTCTGGGGTAAATACTATTTGACAAAAATTGCTGAGAAAATTTGAAATTGTTATGGCAGAAACTAGGCATAGACCCACACATACCACCCTATAGCAAGATAAGGTCAAAATGACTTCATGATTTAGACATAAAGAATTATATTTTAAACAAATTATAACAAAAGGTATTCTAATTCTCAGATTGTGGAGAAGAAAGGAATTTGTGGCCAAAGACAATACAAATATCAATTCTGATAGATGCAGTTCTTTTCAACAGTGAGTAATTCAAGTCAGTTCCAATGTTCTTTTTATGGAGAGAGCCTTCTGCACCCAGTAAAAGGATTGTAGGGAATAAGTGTGGATTACAACAAAGTATGTTCCATTTTTGTTGCTCTTGGTTGCTTGCATTTTATTTTCTTTTTTTGTCCTTTTTCATCTGATTTTTCTTCTGCAGCATGATAATTATAGCAATATACATAGATGAATTCTATATGTTTGATGTATTTTAGATTACTTGCTGTCTAGGGGATGGAGTGAAAAGAAAGGAGATAGAAAAATGTTTGGAACACAGCATTTTGCAATGGTGAATGTTGAAAACTATGAAACTATACGTTTTGAAAATAAAAAAAGCTTTATAAAATAATGTTGTGTTTTTATTTGTAGATTACACATCTTTTCATGTTGTTTACACTGTGAATTCCTTAAAACAGGGCTTACCTTTTCCCAGAAATTATCCCAGTGTCTGGAACACAGTAAATGTTTAATATTTATTGATTAATTGACTTTATGTCCTAAACTTACATAGATATTTTCCTGTTGTCCATTTCATTTGAATGTGAGCTCCTGAAGCTCAGACACTTTGTAATTTTTCTGTGTATCTTCAATGCTTGGCACCATGTCTTGGCAAACAGTATTGCTTAATATGTAAATATTTGTTGACCTGTGATAAACTTAGCTCTTTTCAACAATTGGCTAACTCCAATAGACTTGAGATGGAAAATGTTATCTGCTTCCACAGAGAAAATTATGGAGACCGAATGTGGATTAAAGCCTACTATTTTCAATCTTTTGTATTTTTGTTTGTTTGCTTTTTTTTCTCATGTTAGCTTTTTCTTTCTCTTTTGTTCTGATTTTTCTTTCACAACATAACTAATATGGAAAGAAATCTAAAATGATTGTACATGTATAATCTATATCAAATTGTTTGCTGTCTTGGGAAAGTGGGAGACAAAGGAATGGGAGAGAAAAAAATTGGAAATCAAAATCTTAGAAAAATGAATGTGGGAAATTATCTTTACATGTATTCAGAAAAATAAAATACTTTTGAATTTAAAAAAAAGGGAATATGAAATAAATCTTTACATTTCCTTGAATTGTTGTTTTCTTGAGCTGAAGTAGAACACACAGGCATTTACTACAAGTTGCAGAGTTGAATTTTGAACTCTGTTATTCTTACTCTAAATCCAAATGTAATCCCAAAAAATCTCAATGAAATTTTGTACTGAAAAAAAGTTAATTAAGAATAAGCAAAAGAATCTGAGGAAATACCTTAAATGTATTATCACAGATCCTGAATTTCATCCCTGCAATCACTTGGTCAGTGTGTGACTTTAGGCAAATTATTCAATTTCTCTGATCCTCAGTTGTTTCATTGAAAAATTAAATGGTCGCACTGAGTGATAAGATCTAGAATCCTAAAATATCTTGGATAATTATGTATTATTCTTATAACCACAGGAGAAAGACGAAGTTGATGCAGCACATATATTCCCAGTCTCAGCAAAGGCATCTGTCATGATGCAGAATCAATTAATAACTGGGGGATTCCAGATGGATAGAGTCCTTGATCTTAAATTGATACTCCAATTAATTCATTTGGGTCTCACAAAGTTGACTTTGGCTTCATTTGAGAAGGACCTTTTTGCCTTTCTTGTGCTTCCCATGGTTTTGTGACACCTTCTTTGTAGTACAATCCAAAATTAGAGAGGCTCATTCTTACTGCTGTGAACATAGAACATGCCCTCAAATTATAGCTCCATTTATGCTGCTTGGCAAGCACCTTTATGAGCATTAATGTTTCAATTATTTTTAATTAGTTCTTAGAACTTCTCCTTTACCAATAGTAAAGTCATTAGCTACAATTTGAAATGAAAATGATCACATTATTGCCAATGCCTTCCTGAAACAGCACATCTCATTATGCCTAAAGAAAAGGTCTTCTTGTTCCCTCTTGGTCACTTACACTACTACCAAAATATTCACAGTAAAGCTAGAATATATTTGACCAATTTTCTTAAAACTTTTCCAAGTATTTTTTTTCTAACAGTGGAATTACTAAATTCGAATCATTATCATTTTTAAAAGTTCCTGTTTATGATTATTGTTTAATCTGGTAGTTAAAAGATTTTATTCAGGATTATCTTGCCACTCTGAGTGATTTATGAACTTACATACACTCACACATACAATCATATAAAATACATATTTGTAAATATGTATATTATATATACATGGCTATAAACCCATGCAAGCTACTCTCTCATACCTTCACACAGAGACTAAAAATATCCTGATACTGGAAGTGGAAGATATCTTTCTCCAAACACTGATATTTGCATTCTCAGTAGACTGTTGGTCCTAGAACTCTAAGAGATGGGGACTAAATAAGAAAACAAGAAAGTCTCCCCAAAGGACAAGATGATCCATGAAATTGGAGGAAAAGACTTGCATGCTTCTCCAGAGACAATGCAATTGGAATCAAAATCTTGTGCTCTTGATTTCCCAAATTTAAACAATTCAAATCAATCTCTTTGTCCTTGCCTCTCTCTAAGCAGTCTCTCCCTTTGTTTCTGCCTATCTCTCTCCTCTCTATCTCCCCTATTTTCTATCTCTTTCTTTCTATCTGTTTTTCCCTGCCACTTTCTCTGTCCTTTTCCCTGTTTTTCTTCTCCTTCATCTCTTCCCTTTTTTCTCCTTCTGTTCAACTCTCTCTCTCTCTTTGCCCTTCTCCCCTGACTCTATTTATTCTCTCTGCTATTTAACTATTTTCTCCCACTTTCTGTCTTTTTTCTTTCTTTTCTGTCTTTTTCTCTTTCCCAATCCTCTTTCTGTGTCTTTCTGCTTTTTTCTCTTTTTTTCTGTCTCTTTCTCTGATTCTCCGTCTTTCTGAGTCTTTGTCACTGTCTCTGTATCTCTGTCTCTGTTTCTGTTTCTATCTTTTTTTTCTCTCTTTCTCTATCTTGTCTTTCTATCTCCCTCTCAATCTCAAGGAGCCAGATCATTTCAAGCTGAGGATCAAATGAAAGTTATTCAGATCTTACATGAGCTGACCTGAGACATATTGAATCTCCACCAAAAAGTTGAGGACTTTAAACAAAGTCCAGGCAGTAATTTTTAGTAATATTGTAGAGACAGAATTTTGATTCATCCATTTTTGATTCTTTGAAGACAAATCCAAACATAGAAGACTTCCAAATCTCCAAATTATGTGTAGACCTGAATTTCTTGAATAACTAAAAGAAAAGTTACACCAGAGTTCAGACCTAGAAATTGATTGCTTGGGTCCAGCATGAGACTAGAGAAGAACTAAGCAAAAGACTTTTTGAAATTTATGTTGTAGGTAAAGGTTCAGTAATTGACTTTGCCATTCAGTTCTGGAACCCAATTGGAAAAGAATGTTTTTTTTTCTTCAAAATGAAGTGTGGCTCCAAATGTGTGACTTGTTCAGCTGGATATTTTTGTGTTTTCCCACTTGCATTGCTATTTATTTGTTCTGCTAGACATTTCGGTAATTATGTGGTTCAATAGTCCTGTCATCACCTGCTGCTTGATAACATTTTTACTTACTACATCCAAGCATTTCAATCCAAACTTTTGCAAAGAGGTACTTGTGACTGTAAGACATGCCTTTGGCTCTGGGATTTAAAGACTTTCTTTGGAAGTTACAAATTAATTTTATTACATATTTAAAAGTAATAGTAAATTGTACATAGTAGATTTGCAGTTTCACATGCACTTATTTTTACCTTTTATTATACTATTATGGGATTTTTTTATTTCTTAATTATGGAATAAAATATATAAAATAAAATTTAAATAGTACATGAAATAATATCATTTGATGATGAGATCCATATAGGATAGCTAATCTGATATTATTTCCAATTGATCTGGTGCATATCTTGCTTGTATGTAACTATTTGTATGTTATCTTTTCAATTTGACAATAAATTTCTTAAGTACAGAAACACCTTTTATCTTTCTTTGGATCTGCAATGCTTAGCACTGGTTCTGTACATAGTTCAGCTTAATAAATCTTCATTGATATGACTACATTCACATTGGAGAAAAAGGAAAAATAAACACTATGTCCCGGCTAAGCAACACTACTCCTTGGTCTATATCCTAAGGAAAGAACTAAAAAAGGAAAAAGATAAATATGTACAAAACCTCTCACAGCAGCTATTTCAGTAGTGTTCAAAAATTGGAAATTGAGGGTATGTCCATCAACTGGGGAATGGCTGAACACACTGCTACACAACTTGCTAAGCCACTCGCCAACCAATGCACATCCTCCCCACCTCAACCTCCATCTCCCCACCACCATCAAAAAAGCTGCTACAAATACCCTTGTACACAAAGATTTTCCTGCTTTGTTTTGTTGTTGTTGTTGTTGTTGTTGTTTTGTTAGAACCAATAGTGACACTGCCTGCTACAAAGGCATATATGTATTTAAAAATCTTTGGACATATTTCTAAATTGCTCTCCAAAATGTTTGAACCAGTATACAACTTCACCCATAATTATCAATGTTATAATTTTCCCACATTCCCTTGAACTTTGTCATTTTTATTTTCTGTCACATTAATCAATCTGCTTAGTGTGTGGTGTTAACTCGGAGTTATTTTAATTTATATTTGTAATCAATTATGATTTGCAGAATTTTAATATGATTATAGATAGCTTTGATTATTTTGAAAATTGCCAGTTCAACTGCCTTTGACCATTTATCAATTGACAAATAGCTTTTATTTGTATAAATTTGACTCAATTTAATAAATATTTGAGAAATGAAGTCTTTACCAAAGAAACTTTTTTTTAAAGTAATAATTATCAACTTTGTATTTCTCTCCACCCTATTTTCCCAATTTATCTTGCTCTTAGCTTTTCTCCTGTCCTTTCCTAAAGGTGTTTTGTTTCTGCCATTATCTTTCTCAAATTGCCCTCCTTTCGAATATCCTCTCCCCTATTTCTTATGCTCCTTTCCTTTCCTTGTTTACTGTAGGGTAAGATAAATTTTGATGCTGTATTGAGTGTCCATGTCTTCCTTCTTTGAGTCAATTGTGATAAGGAAGATTCATATGCTCCCTTTCCCCCAGCTTCATTTTCCCCATCCAATACAAAATCTCTTTTGGACTTTTTTATGTCAAATAATTTAACCTATTTTAACTCTGTTACCTTTTCTCCCAATGTATTTTTCTCTCTCACCATTTATTTTTACTTAAAGATGACCATCCTATCACATTAAACTCACACCTGTGATTTCTATGTGTATACTCTTTCTGATTGCCTCAATAATAAGAAAGTTTATAAAAGTTACAAGTATCATTTTCCATGTAGGAATATGAACAGCTTAACCTTATTGAATTCCTTATGATTTCTCTTTCCTGTTTATCTTTTGGGTCTCCTTCTGACCAATTGTCCAATTCCCTTATAATCAGTTGGCTGAGAGATCTGGAAACTACCACTTCTGCCATGCCGAGCTATGTTATTTTTATAGTTTTTTAAAAATTACTTTTAAAGAAACACAAGTAATATAATTAATAATTCCTATTATTATATTTCATAGATTGCTTATTAGTGTGAATACCTGGAATTACACTTTAGTAGAGAATAATGGTATATAGTGGATGGTGCCATTCTTAGCTGAATCAATCTCCTGAAACATCTAGAAATCATGTGAAGAAATATAATAAAAGGGGAGAAGGGAACTGTTATTGATGTAGCTCTTGTGAGGGGGAAAAAAGGAATATTTGTATATGATGAAGTGTGAGCATAGAAAAGCTATTGGTCAATAAAAGATATTAATGCTGTTCTCTTATGAAAAATGCAAGATTGAAATTCATAAAGGATGCATAATATTTATATAACAATATATAAATATTATATAGACATGCATACATATATACATATACACACATACACACACACACACACACACACACACACATATATATATATCCACATACACACATATACTTAAAGGGGGAAAAGAAATATTCTTTTATTGGGGCTGTTCTTTATTCCATTTATGGCAATGAAATAAAACTGTTTGAAAATTTAGAAACAGGAGAGATTAGATCCTAATTTCAACTGTATTGTCATTGAAGTCCATGACTATCCATTGTACAAATTATTAATAAGCTTTCCATATAAATATTCTCATTTTTCCATTCTATTTGTAACTTTAAGCTCATGTATGCTTCTTTGTATTTTATTAGCATAAATAATCTTAACTGCACTTATTTCAAAGACAGTAAAAAGGGACAAATGGAAAACATGCTTCCTGAAGACTCTTCCAGGGTGTGAATCTCAGCAAGAAAAAGCCAGATCACCTGTAAAATGAGGAAAATCAAAAGAAAAAAAAAACTCTTTTAGACTTTCAATCTTCTTATTTTCTTATTTTTAAGCAATTAGAGCTGCTATCAGACAGCTTATGAGGACAGACAGTATTACTCTAGCAGAGGCTGTGATAGATATAATTGTACAAATGCTTTAATTGATCCAGAGTTAATTAGTAATAAGTTTCTATTCCAGTCTAACTATGTATTTCTAAGTCCAATCTTGATTTGGGGACATTTTTAAAAGCTAGGGTCATTAATCTGGATCTGGAAAAGGACTTTGAAATTCTAGACAGAATTTGATGACTTGCTCAGGGTCATAATTCTAATTAAATGTATCAGTTGAGATTTTAGGTCAAGTCTTCTTGAATTCCAGCCCAGTGTTGTGTTGTAGTTATTACACCAGATATTTATCCAGAGTAGAGATATAAAATAGTGGACTTTTTTTCCATTGCCTTAACTCTTGACTAAACTGCCATATAATCTGTTCACCAATTTTTGTAAATCTGCAAGAACTGGGCAACAAATTATGGTTGTATTGGATGAATGATTATCCTTTTAATAGAAATTAATCATTAATGAAATACATAATAGCTTTTATTATTTTTGTAATGCAAAATAAATTTGTTAAAGCATTTTTAAATAGACTTTTCAAATAAAGTAGTAATTTGCCTGTGTTTCAGATAAAATCTCAATGCACTAAAGAAAGGAAGTGAGGAAAACAAGGAAGAAACTGTAAATATGATTTATGGTTCAGCTACAAGAACAAAGCATGGAGAAAATGTGTCCTTTTTATTACTTAATTTATGCCAGGCACTGCGCTAAGTGCATTGATTATAATGTCTCATGTGATCTTCACAACATCTTTAAGAGAGATTTCTTATTATCCTTATTTAACAATTGCAGAAACTGAGGGAGACAACCTTTAAGTAACTTCTCAAGCATAGCACAACTAGTAAGTGTCTCCAGAAAGATTTGAATTTAGATCTTCCTAATTCCATACTCAATGCCTTATCCAATGTCCTACCAAGCTGTTATTTTCTTTGGAAACCTTGAGAAGATAATTTTCGTATCTTTCCATGGTCACTTATGATGAAAAAAATTGCAATTATGCCCTTCCCTAACCCATATGTGATAGGTTAAGAAGACTGAAAGAGTAACTTAGAATGAAATTTTAAATCTCTCCACAAGTTTTAATAAAAACTTCTCTTATTCAAATTGATAACTGATAAAAAGTTAGATTTAATACTCACATAGATATAGACTGAACTTAGCAACCCGATTTTCTATACCCTCAATTATGAGATCCTTATAAAAAGGAAACTGGAATTTATTAACCAAGCATTCAAGAATTCTTTTATAATTTTGGCTATTTCTCTTTATGGAAATGTCATGGCAATAAGAAAAATAAACTCCTCTTCCCATTCTTTTTATCTTGACCACAAAGTACTAAATAAAGCTTTTCTTTCTGGTGAGCTCTTCACTTTTGGGTTCAAAGTCTTGTTTTACTTCTGAAAATATGATATTAAAATAATCTCAGAACATGCTGAGTCAGCCAGGATGTATGATCCTGCTCTGTTGTTTAGCATTGCTTTGGTTAGATAGAAGCCTGATCTTCTATGGATTTGTGGTTAAACTCAAACTCCAACATCCTCCAAGAAATTAAGAGTCTAACTCTTTCCCCCACAATACCATAATGCTAACTTCAGAGAGTAGAACTTCTTAAAATGAAGCTTGTGATTTTAAAAACTAAACCATTAAATATAATTGTTTTCTATTATAAGTGAATGCCCTTTATATATTTTATGATTATTCTGAGAAGGCCCAATTTGTCTCATGCATCATTCTTTACCTTGAGGTTTTAAATCTACTGGCCTAAACTACCTTTAGAACCCAGCCTTTGGCTATAAGAATTATGTTACTTTTCCCAACTAACATGTTTCCATATTGACTAATTATTAATAATGTTTTCTTATTGTTGTTCAGTCATTTCCAAATGTTGGTGATTGCATATGTCATTTTCTTGGCTAACATATTTCAGCCATTTGCCATTTCTGTCTCTTCTTCATTTTACAGATGAGAAACTGAGGCAAACAGATTTAAGTGACTTGTTCAGACACTTATAAGTGTCTGAAGCCATATTTAAACTCATCAATATTTATCTTTCTGACTCTAATCTTGGTATGCTATCCACTGTGCCACTTAGTTACCATATTGTGTTTGCTCTCCAATAAAACACTATGTTTTTTTATCATCTCTTGGTTTGTTATATTTATTTGTTTATAGGGATCAAGAATTCAGTTCATTAGGTATTTTTTTCTAGGTTAGAGGCAGCATGGAATAAAGAAGAGAGAACAGACTATGAAGCCCAGAAGACCTGAATTCAAATCTTTTCATGGATAAATATTGTGCAATAACTCAAGAAAACCACTTAATTTTCAGTGACCATAGAGATGAACTCAAATAATATAGGGAACAGAGAAGATGCTATCCTCCAGTAGAGGTTTCATTTTCCTAAGGAAGTCTTAGGTACAATCCCTATCACTATCCATTCTCTAAGTTCCTTGCACAAATTTTATGTCATTATAGAATTACAAATTTCAATTGTTAGAAAGAACTATAGAAGTCATGTATGATTTTTCACTCAACTGAGCCTCTGAAACTAAGATGCTACCAATGACGTAATAATTCTATCCTGCTTCTGAAACTTTTTGACTGACAATTAACACCAAGAATACAAAGACTGTCCATTTGCTAGTACTGAGTTATCCCTTGATGGAGAAATGTTGAATACTGTGGATAAGTTAATTTATCTTTGCAATATATTTTCTGTAATGTAAACAAACATAATGAGGAAGATGCTTGCGTTGTCAAATCTAGCTGAACATTTGGAAGGTTTCAAAAGAATGTTTGTGGGGGAAATAGAGGAATTAGTTTGTATACCAAACTGAAGGTCTACAGAACCATCATATTAAGCTGATTGTATGATTGTGAAACCTGAATAGTCTACTAGCACCATGACAGAAAACTGAACTGCATCCATTTGAATTGTCATAGTCAGATTATGAAAATCAGCTCAAAAGATAAGGTACTAAACAGTAAATGTCCTTTGAAAAGTTGAATCATCAAGCATTCAAATTCTACTTCAGAGAGTATACATCTGCTGGAATGGTCATATAGTTTGAATGCCAAATGCATGTTTGCCTAAAATATCATTTTTTGGAGAATCACACAGGGCATTTGATTTCATGGTAGTTAGAGGAACTGATAAAAGGGAGGACTGAGGGAAGATTAAGGAGTAGGTCAGAAAATTACCAGCTCTCTTGATTTTCTCCATAAGCAAAATAAAATTGTACTCAAAGGCAAACATAGGCCTGTGAAAATAAATAAGACTTGGGACTGAACTCGGATCCTACTGGGACATCCCAAAACAACTGAAGACCCCAGAAAGGAGGATTAATAGGTATAAAGTGTAAACAGTTCCAGGCTAGCTCCACAGAAACAGCTGACAGAGAGCCCTGGGGTTAACTGACATTAGAGGGAGCCTCAGCCAGAACCACAGAAACTTTCAAATCACACAGCATTTATCAGTGACTACAGTAAAAGATCATAGGTCCTGGAATATTATATATCAACAATCAAAAGAACTAGGATTTCTGCAAAAGGTATTTTATACAGCAAAATTAAATATTATACTGAATTGGGGGGGGATGAACATTCATTGAAACATCAGATTTTCAGGATTTTGTCTAAATCAAACCTGAACTCAATAGAAAATATAATATATGAGCCAATATTAAAGTGTAATTTCAAAGGACTATGTAGTAACAGATGGTTTATGTTTTATATGTGGATATTCAAATCATATGTCCAAAACTGACATTGGTAAGTGTGTAGGCCAAAAGAAAGAATGTGGTAGATCTAGGTATTATGTGACTCTAAAAAGTAAAGATGTTTAGAAAAAGGCAAAAATAATTATTCTGCAATATGAATCAGGTATAAGAACAAACACAAAGGAATTAGATGAGGACTAGTAATTCTAAAATCTTACTCAAGAATGAGTTAAAGAAGGAATAGTACATATATTCACAAACCAAGAAAGGTACAATACTCTCCAAAATCTTTAAAAAATAATGGGTGATAGCATAAAGTGAAATATATAAACCAAAGGGAGTGGGGAAAAAAGGTTTTTAGACTAAGGGAAAAGGAATAGAGAGGGAAGAAAAGAGGGGTATAAAATAAGGTTCAGTACAAAAGGTGTTTAGATTAACAGGAATGAGTAAGGCAAGCAGATTAATGGAAATGTGATAAAGAGTGAAAAAAAAAGGTGGATCTATGGTGTGGGGAGTTTTAAGTGAGGCAAATTAATAGGTTGAAATAAAGGAAAAGAGTTGGAAGGAATTGGAAATTAAGAGATATACACACATATAACAATAATGATCAGGAGTAGAACTTATTAGAGAAAAATGTAGAAGTAATATTTATCGATCTTGGAAAAAGTCAGACTTTCAAAAAAGATTCAATCAAGAGAGAAATCTGCATTATATGTCTGCCATATTAATATTATCTTACACCTATATGTATGTATATGTATGTGCATATATATATATATATAGGTATGTCTATACAAAATATATGTATATATATCATTATATGCATATATACATTTATGCATATATTGATATAGATATACCTAGTTCTATATCTGTCCATCTACCTATTCATTCATCCATCCAGCTATCTATCTATCTATTTAACTATCCACAAAAAATATATCTATGCTTAAATTAAGCCTTTTTGGGGAGGGGGAAAACAGAATAAAGTACAAAATGGATAGCAGAAAACAAAAGAAAAACTACAAAAAAGCAAAGATGGACCCTTATGAATGCAATGTTTTCTATTATTATATATACTTTATTGAAAAGGAAATTTATTGTTATATATTATAAATTCCCCCTGGTATTCTGGTGGGCATAAGACATTGTTGGTTTTATTTTGTTTTGTTTTTCTTTCATTTTGTATTTTTTTCCTAATTTTGCATTTATATCAAGATTTTTATGAAAAACTTTTGTATTGAATGTGAGATATAGGAGATTCTAACAAAGTATTATCCAACATAACATGTCCACATCAAAGAAAGAACTACATGCTATGACAAAAGCAGAAATTTTTCTTTTCACTAGAAATATGAAATGCACAAAATTACTGATGTCTCCTTATTAAATGGTCATATGGGTTACTTTTGCTCTACTTGTGGTAGAGATCTCTTAGTTTTTATGGTTATAATCAGCCACAATCACACCCACTGTACCTTGACCTTGGCATTGTGTTGTAACTTTGATCCTTTTTGATCAAAGATGACAAAAACAAACAAACAAACAAAAAAAAAACAACAACTATGTTCTAGGCACTTGACTTGGTGATAAAGAAAGAATTCATCAGAGAACTTGTCCCTGCTCTCAAAGTTTACAATGTAAAGAGAAGGAAATTTATATATTGCAGTAAAAATGTTATTTCTATAGAAGATTATATTTGATTTGAGAGAAATGTGAAATTATAACACATGGACTTAGGAAGGAAGCTCATTTTAGATATGTGGGATTGTTAATGTATGGTCACAGAGATGGGAGGTGGAACTTGTAGTGAGTAAAAAAAAAGCAATAAATAGTCCAATGTCAGACTAATAGTGTGAATAAAGTAAAGACCTAGAAAGCTAGAAAGAAAGCTGAGAGCAAGATTATACAAGGTTCCAACTACCAAATATAGGTGTTTATATCTTTGCCATAATAGAGAATAACTGACATTGGATAGTGAAATGATAGAAACATTTCTGGCATTTGAGTGCAAGATGATGTGTTGAGGGGAAAGACATGTCATGGGGGCCAATTATGATTTGGCAATAGCATTGAAAGCATTTATGAGAGACCAAAATAGGATGAAAGCTGTGAAAGGCAATAATAATAGAGCAAATTGTACAGAATTTTAAAATTATCATAGATGTAAAGCATAATAATTTAGCAAATAATTGGACACAGGTAGTGAATATTACTAAGAATCTCAGGATAATATTAAGTCATGAACCTGGGAGGCTTAGAAAGATTATAGTTCTCTTAACAGAAATAGGGAAATTTCTAATTATTATCATTATAGACGAAAATGATAGCAACATAGTAGTGTACAGCATATTTTGGAGTGTATTCTGAAATCAGAGATCTTACATTCAAGTTCAGTCTGTTATTCTTCTTTTGTTGGTATTCTGTTATTCACTTGAATTGGGTTTGATTCTTCAGGAAATCATGGGATATTTTATCCATAATGTTTTAGCAAGAATACTAAAGTGGTTTACCATTTCCTTTCCTAATAGAACATATGACTTATCGAAGAGCATATTGGTTTAGTGCTCTACCCACTGAGTCAACAAATTGCCATTATTCTTACCACCTGTGTGGTTTTGGACAAGTCAGTGAACTTTTTGGGGGGGTCTTTCTTTCCTCTTTTATAAAAGGTGTTGATTGGACTCTATTTTCTGTCAGATTCCTTTCAAATGTAAATCTGTTATCCTCTGAGCTTCCCTTTCATTGCCAGGGATTGCTTCTGTATGAATTCACCTAAATTTTTTCAGTTTGAAATAACTATAATCTCATTTGTGTAATTTTGATTTAATAGTCATGCCTTATATTGTTAGGAAGCAGAAGTAAATAAATATTTGTTGATTGCTGATTGGTTGAATTACCTGTAAAGATTTTAAAAACATCTAGAAGTTATGAAAATTGATACTATTTATCAATCATTTTCCTCAAAACTGTAACTGGTAAGGATCATTATTCTCAATTTACAGATAAGAAAGATGAAGAATGTAAAAAAAAATAGAAAGACATTTTCCATTTTTAAGGAGCTTATATTTTAATGGGATAAGAATAGAAATTGAAAAAGGTCAAGGGTTAAGTGGCACCAGATACAAGAATATAGTTAAACAATCCTGAGTGTTCTGCTTGCAAAGAAGTGATGAATGACAAGCTTGAGTGCTTTCTTCAAATAGAAGTTCTGGGTGAAAGAATACTTCCAAACTGAAAAATGAATGATTGGAGTGAGTTTTCAAGAGGAAGAGTTTGATCATGGTAGAATAATTACAGAATAAAATCTGGAGATAAATGAAAATCAAAATTAAGTCAAATTTCAATTGCTGAGCAAACCATATTTTTATCCATTGGCAAAAAATACCATCATAATTTTCATGTGGTTACAGAGAGATTGAAATTAAGCTCAAAGTATATTTATTCAATGTAGCTGTTGCTTAAAAGAGGTCCATTTGGACTTGTTTTAAGGAATAAAGACGGTTGATTTATAATTATCACTTGTTTGCCTATAAAGGTATGTTTTCAATATGCTTAAGAGTCCTATAAAACAGATTGTTCTCTGAAGTGTTTTCAAGAGTCTAGAATTCTCTCTTGTTTACATGATTCATTTTCTGTTCTCCATAGAGGAATTTGTCAAGTCAAAATAAATGCAATCTAGTATTTTTTCCTGGGTGTTGCCAATTTCAATTTAATGGGGAATGAGAAAAAGACAAATCATCAAATTTCATCATGTTCATAATAGCATCATCTTATAGATGAAATATCTACTACAAGAAGTAAGGTAGAGAATGAAAAAATACCAAAAAAGAGGATATGTGGATTTTTGATCTCACTCTGCTACTAATTATTAGTATGTAAGTTTCTTGAAGGCAAAAACCCCTTCCTTTTTCTGTACATTCAATACTAATACCTTATATATTGTCCATTTCACACAGTAAGCTCATGATAATTATTAATCCACTTGAACTAACATTGCAACCTGGGACTATGAAATTTTAACACATAATATGAGAGGGAATCACTTTCATTCTAGTTCTAAAATTATGGGAGATTATTTTCCTCTTTATTGAGCATTCTGTCTACATTTGCTGCCCTCGCCCTGTATTTTTCATGTTTTATTACCACCTAGTAAAGTGAACATTTTGAGGGTCTCTCATATTTATATCCTTAGGGTCTAGATCAATGCCTTGTCCATAATCATTTGAATCCAGTTCATTTACTTGCTCTTTCCATATCTATCACTTGACTCTACTTTTTGTACAGGCTTACTGCCAAATATCATATGATGTTCATCCTCTTCTTTGTTACTTGTAATAATAGAGGTATTAAGAACCCCTGAATTCACCTTCTCCAATGTACTCATTATATAAATAAAAAAAAAAAAAACAGAGGTACAGAAAGTATGTACCTCATCCAAAGATATACATGCAGTTGATAACAGAGGCAAGCTTTGAGTCTACACTAGTTCAAGAATTATTTTGACCAAGGAATAATAGATGTTTACATGTTGTGGAAGCAATAGGCATCTATTTTGTTTGACTGAAACTGTACTATTTCTGGATTTTGACTGCATCAAAGTGGATTGAAATGCTTTCCACATTGCTATCTACTTCTTTCCCAATGGAATGATGATCTCCTGTAGAGACACATTTCATTTCTGTCTTTTAATTGAGATTGGATCATGTGGGTTTTTCAAGTAGATTTTTGTTACATTATCAAAATGTAACCATGTATTCCTCCTCTAAATCTGACTTTTGATATCTAATGAAGATGCATAGTTTCAAAAAATGTACAAATGTTATAGTTTTTGAAGAACAAATTTAAATGACTTTTAGAAAATTTGAAATTCACTGGTCACCTTCTGAAAGAGACACCAAAGTGAAAACTCCAAGGAATATATTAGCTAAATTTCAGAATTATCAAATAAAGTACAAAATATTACTAACAGTCAGAAGGAACAACTTCAAATATCAAGGAGATACAATCAGGATTATTTAAGATCTAGCAGCTTCCACTTTAATGAATCAAAGGGACTGGAATATAAAATATACCCTTTATTTTGAAGGGTGAAGAAATATGGACTACAGAAAAGAATCAACTATCCAGCCAAATTTAGTAGAATCCAGCATTATTGATTAGGAGAAAAGAGGAGCATTCAATGAAATATGGTATTTTCATTTATTTCTGGCAAAAAGACCAGAGCCGAAGGAAAACTATGATCTTCAAATACTGAACTCAAGAGAAGCATTAAAATGTAAAAAAGGAAAGAAAAAAAATATTTCTTTTAAAATTTCAACAGTTTACTTTCCCATATGGGAAGATGATTATGTTTAACTTTGAGAATTGTGTCTCTATTAATATACTTAGAGGGTGTATGTATAATTTTATTTAATTGTGATGATATAAAAAGAAATGAGGTGGATAGGGCATATTCCTGGAAAAAAGAGGAAACTGGAGATAAAATTGGGTAAAATACATTTTATAAAGAGGCAAAAATGACCTTTTGTTATTGAGGTAAAGAAATGAGGGAGATGAGCATTGTGTGAATCTAACTCTCATCTGATTTCAGAGAGAAAATATTAGACAGAAAAATTTGTCTCACCCTATAGGGAAGTAGGAGATGAAAGGGGAAAGGAAAGGGAACGGCTAAGACAAAGTAGAACAGAATAAGAAGGGGAAAGGGATAATAAGAAAGAAGAAAGAACTAGAAAATGGGAAGACTATTTGAGGGAGGTAGTGGTCAGAAGCAAAACACTAGAAAGGAGAGAAGGTACAAAAAAAGAGAATTTTTAACTTGGGAAAAATAAGATGGCAGGAAACATAGAGTTAAAATTTTAAATGTGAATGTGAATGGGATGAATTCTCCCATAAAACAGAAGCAGAGAGTAGAATGGATTAAAAGTCAGAATCCTACAGTATGCTGCTTACAAAAAAAAAATCAATGCAGAGTGGTACAAAGTAAAGGTAAAAGACTAGAGCAGAATCTATTAAGCTTCAGCCTAAAGTAAAAAAATGCAGGGGTAGTGATCTTTATCTCACATCAAACAAAAGCAAATATAGATCTAATTAAAGGAAATAAGGAAGGAAACTACATTTTGCTAAAAAAATAGTGCTATAGATAATGAATTAAAATCAATATTAAGGAATTATGCATCTAGTGGCATAGCATCTAATTTCCTAGAGGAGATGTTATGAGAGCTGCAACAAACAATTAAAAGCAAAACTCTTCCAGTGTGGGTCTCAAACTTGCTCTCTTAGAACTAGATAAATCGAACTACAAAATAAATAAAGAAATTAAGGAGGTAAATTGAATTTAGAAAAATTAACCATGTTGAACTTTTGGAGAAAAATGAATGGAAACAAAAAGGAATGATATTTTTTTTTCTTCATTGTACATGGAACCTACGCAAAAATTGACCATGTATTAAGGCATAAAAACCTCAAAATGAAATGCAGAAAAGCAGACATGATAAATGCATCTTTTTCAGATCATGTTGAAATAAAAATTACATGCAATAAAGTGCCAGGGAAAATTAGAAAAACATTAATTGGAAACTAAATAATCTAATCCAAAAGAATGAAACAATTCACAACTTTAGCATAGTTGCAGTATGCAAAATGAATCCACATAAATAATCAACATTATTATATGCTACCAACAAAATCCAGTAGCAAGAGAAGCAAAGAGAAATTATATTTAAAATAAAAGTAGGTAATATAAAGAATTTGGGAGTCTACCTACTAAGGCAAAGTCAGGAACTATATGAATACAATTACAAAACACTTTCAACAGAAATAGTCAGATCTAATCAACTGGAAGAGTATCAAGTGCTCACAGGTAAAGCAAGCTAATATAAGTATCACCAATCAGATCCCCAAAAATTATTTTACAGAGCTAGGAAAAAATAATAACACAGCTCATCTGGAGGAATAAATGACGAAGAATTTCAAGGGAAGTAATGGAATTATGAAAATCAAAATAACTTAGCTGTACTACACCTAAAACTGTATTAAGAAGCAACAGTCATCAAATCCACATGGTACTGTCTAAGAAATAGGGCAGTTGATCAGTGGAATAGGTTAGGTTCACAGGACCAAAAACTCAATGACTATAGTAACCTAGTGTTTGAATAGCTTAAAGATCCCAGCTTCTGGGATAAAAACTGACTATGTGGCAAAAATTTCTGGGAAAATAGGAAATAGGATGGCAAGAACTAGGCATTGAACCATACCTAACATCTTATGTCAAGATAAGGTCAAAATGAGTTCATGATTTAGACATAGAGAGATATTAAAAGCAAATTAGAAGAACAAAGAATAATCAACTTCTCACATCTGTGAAGAAGGAAGGAAAGCAAATGAATTATTTTGATTATATTAAGTTAATTTTTTTTGGACAAGCAAAGCCAATGCAGAGACAATTAGAAAGGAAGAAATAAACGGGGAAAATTACATTCAAGGATTATGACAAAGGTTTCATTTATAAAATATATAGAGAATTGACACTAGGATATCAGAATTAAAGCCATTTTCCAATTGAGAAATGGTCAAATAATATGAATAGACAATTTTCAGATAAAGGAATTAAAACATTTCCAGTGATGTGAAAAAAATGCTCTAAATCACTATTGATCAGTGAAATGCATATTAAGACAACTCTGAGGTTCCACTACGCACCTGGCAGATTGGCTAAAATGACAGGAAAATATAATGACAAATGTTGAAGGGGATGTAGGAAAACTGGGACAGTAATATATTCTTAGTGGAGTTGTGTACTGATTCAACCAATCTGGTGAGCAATTTGGAACTATTCTCAAAGACTATCAAATTGTGCCTATCCTTTGACTCAGGAGTATCTCTACTGGGCCTGTTTCCCAAAGAGATTTTTTTTTTATTAATTAAAGCTTTTTATTTGTATAACATATGTATGGGTAGGTCCCCAACATTGATCTTTACAAAGCTTTCCATTGAAAATTTTACCCCCATTCCCCTCCTCTCCCCTAGATGGCAGGAAGTCCACTACATGCTAATAATGTTGAAATGCTTGAGAAGTTATGCAAGAAAAATCTTATCTACAAGAAAAAAAAAGAATCAGAGAAAGGCAACACAGTGCAAACAAATGTCAATAGAGATCATGAAAATGTTAAGTTGTGGTCCATATTTCATTTCCCTCTCTCTGGGTATATATGGTTTTCTTCAGTGTACAATTGGAACTGGTTTGAGACAATTCTTTGTTGCAGAGAGCCATGTCCATCAGAATTGATCATCATGTAATACTGTTGTAGCTGTGTATGATGATCTCCTGGTTGTGCTCGTTTCACTCAGCATTAGTTCATTCAAGTCTCTCCAGGCCTCTCTGAA
>JAJPUD010010124.1:36232-49337 GCA_023553655.1 Myrmecobius fasciatus
CCGTCTCTCTCTCTCTCTCTCTCTCTCTCTCTCTCTCTCTCTCTCTCTCTCTCTCTCTCTCTTTTTCTGTCTTTCAGTAAATGGCAAAACGTACCAGGAGTAATGGAGAATGAAGGCCTGAGTTCAAATTTGACTTTTAGAACTAGCTATGTGACAAAGAAAAAAATCATTTAAGCCCTGTCTGACTCAATTTTCCTCACTGTAAGATTTCCAAATACTATGTACTTTCCAATGTTGTACTGAAAATAAAATGAAATATTTGTGAAGTGTTTTGAAAACCTTAAAAGCTAGGAGTAGTAATAAAAGAAAGAAGAGGGGTAAGATTGGCTCCATATAGTAGGTGCTTAATGATTGCATCTTAATTGTTTCACCATGCTTTCCAATTCTGAAAAGAGATCAGAATAGCTGTTCTCATAATTTTAAGCATTGCCAAAAGAATAATATTTCAAACATATCTGTTGAAAGAAGAATAAGTGCTTTCTATCAGAGCCTGGTTTAGTCATATTTTGTTTTTTGACGAAACTGCTTCAGATATTTTTTGTTCTTTCCTGTTTCTTCAAATTTTCTCCTTCATATTATAATGACAGGTCTCCTAATCTTCCCTAATTGAATTATCCTTTAAAATTTGCTCAAAAGAATTATCATTGATTCAAAAAGAAGGGAAGGACTAATATGTTTTTCATGCTGATATCTTGGGTCAAGCTTTGGATCAAGGGATAAATGCATTGTAATCCCAAGGATCTCTTTAAGTGGAAGTGAGTGCTTTATGAATCCATAATGCAAAGCAAACAATTTCTGGTTCATTTAGAGATGCTTAAATAGAAGATCTCTGGAAATGAAGGGAAGCCTTCCAATTAGCTGGCCATGAAAAGGTCAGTCATGGAACTTGGAATTAGAAGTTTATCTTCCTTGAACTGAATGACAATTATCCAAATGCCACAAGGTAATTGGAAGCCCAGCTAATGCACTGAGGTGATAGTTTCCCCAAGATGAAGATTTTGCTTCACACAATTAAATATCATGAGAAGCTAGATGGCCCTCTTTTGTTAACCTGTCAAACCTCTCTCTTGGAAAGGAGGCAAAGAGAAATAAATGCTAAATCCTGCAATAATAATGATCCCAGATCATCAGCATATAGTGAGATGACATTTAAGAAGAAGACCTGTGTTACTTATGACTCTGGAAGGGGTAAGATAATAATTAGCCATGTCCAAAATGGCACCCATATTAGATTTTCCTATTATGGGAAGAAGGTTTAGAAATTTCATAAGGGTATTACACAAATATACTTTCTCATAATTTATGGAAGAATTCATGTTGGTGAATTAGGATACAATGAAAATATCAAGTTACCAGAAAAGATGGAGAGGTGGGAGTTATCATCAAACCCTATAAGCACAATCTCAGAGTTAAAAGAGGTCTCAAATTTGTAAGGACCAATCTTTAACTGAAAGTAAAATATTTCCTTTTATATTAGACTTCTCAAACAATTTTCTATTCATTGATTGAAGATTTAATGGTGGAAGTTACTATCTTCTCAGTACTTTCCCATCTCACTTTTGGATAACTCTTCCCCTCTCCCCCCACCTGCCCCAGGTAATTGCTGTTAAGGAATTAGTTGAGGGTCACATGGCTAAAAAGTTTTAAGTTTCTGAGAGCAGATTTAAATTCACATGCTCAGGGGTAGCCAAGATGGCTGAGAGTAGACAGGTCTTTGAGCTTTTCCTGGCTTCCCTCAGATCAACACTGGATCAAGTCTCTCAACTGGTGTTGGAGTGACAAAAACCAAAAATATTTGGAGTGTAACAAATTGCCAGCAGAAGATATTTTGGAAGAAGTTAAGAAAATTTCTGTTTCAATCATGTATGTGGAATCTGGGGGAAAGGAGGAGGTGGAATGCAGGCACAGTTCAAGGACCCATGGCAGAGTAATGTACATGCACCAGCAAATCTATTAGGAAGCTCTTAACCAAAACATATCAATGTTGGTTGCTCTTTCCTGTTATGAAGCAAGTGGATTAGCTGTGTGACATTCAAAGCAAATACAAAAGGCAAATAGTGAGCCTCTGAACCCCAGAATAATAAGCGACTTACCCACAGCCAGCCAGTATTGGAAGGAAGTAAGCAGCACTGGCCCAGGCCAGAGTAAAGCCACTATCATCTGTACAGGAAGCTTTAGACAATCTCTGCTTTCTTTTAAAGAATAGACCTCAACCTTTAAAAAATGAGCAAAAAAATAAAAAGAACTCTAATCATAGATAGCTTTTATGGAGATAAATAATAGACTTCAAATGCTGAGGATACTAAAGACAAAATGTCTCCAGATGATGCCTCAAAGGATGATATCAGTTGGTTACCATCTCACAGTGCTTTCTTGGAAGATCCTTTTTAAAGGATCTTTAAAAAGAGTTAGATGAAAAATGGAGAAAAGAAATGAAAATTTTGCTGAAAAATTGGAAAAGAAAATACAGAAATTATTTGAAAAAATACTCCTTAAAATATATTTAGTGAAATGGAAAAAGTATATAATGCATTACAAAAAAATACATTTAATGAAATGGAAAAAGAAAACAACAGGAGAGAGAATATAAAAATTGTTTGACTCTATGAAAATGATGATTAAAAAAGAGCCTAGACAGCATTTTTCAAGAAAAAAATCAAGGAAAACTTCCCTGATATCCTGGAACCAGAGGGTAAAATAGCAACCATCTTCTGAAAGAGACCCTAGAATGAAAACTCCAAGGAATGTTGTAGCTAAATTTCACAATTATTGGATCAAATAGAACATACTGGAAGGTGCCAGAAAGAAACAATTCAAATATCAAGGAGCTAGATTCAGTACTACTTAGGACCCAGCAGCTTCCACTTTAAAGGATTGAGGGGCCTGGAATATGAAATTCTGAAGGGCAAAGAAACTTGGATTGCAGCCAAGAATCAATTATTCCCCCAAATTAAGCATTATCTTTCAGGGATACAGCACTCAAGAGAAGCATAAAAAGGGAAATAAAAAATTAACTCATTCTTTTAAAAATTCAAAAGTTTATATCACTATATGGGAAGATTATATGTTTAATTATTGACAACTGTATCTCTGTTAGGGGTATACATAGAGACTATAGGTATAATTTGACTTTATTGTGATGATATAAAAAGAAACAAACAATGGAAAATGGATTGTACAAGAAGAAGAGGAAAGAGGAGGTAAAATAGAGTAAATTACATGTAAGAAGAGGCAAAAAATACCTAAAACAATTGAGGGAAAGAAGCAAGGGGGATGAGCATTGTGTGAATCTTATTTTCATTAGAATAAGGTCAAAGAGAATATAAGACTTATTTAGTTTCATAAAGAAACTTGTTTTGCCCTAAAGGGAAGTAGGAGGGGAAAGGGGAAATAAAAGTGGGAGGCTAACAGAAGGGAGGATAGACATACAAGTAAAAAGGGATAAGAAAGAAGGAAATGCTATAAAAAGTAGGGCTGTTTGCAGGAAATGGTGGTCAGAAGCAAAACATGGGGGAGGAGAGAAAGGAGCAAAGAAAAGAGAAAAATTTAATGGGAAAAATAAGATAGTAGGAAACACAGAAATAGTAATTTTAAATGTGAAACTGAATGGGATGAATTCTTGCAGAAAATGGAAGTAGATAGCAGAATGGATTAAAAGTCAGAATTCTACTATATGTTGTTTACAAGAACCACATTTAAAGCAGTGTAATATATACAGAGGAAAGGTAAAAGGCTAGAGCAGAATCTATTATGATTCAGGTGAAGTAAAAAAAAAAAAGGGAAGTTATTCTGATCTCAGATCAAGCAAAACCAAAATTAGATCTAAGGAAAGAAAATATATTTTGCTAAAGGATACCATAGATAATGAAGTAACATTAATACTAAACATATATGCACCAAGTGGCATAGTATCCAAATTGCTAGAGTAGTAGTTGATAGCTGCAAGAAGAATGAGACCAGAAAACTACACTAGTGGGGGACCTCAACCTTGCTCCCTCAGAGCTAGATAAATTGTACCCCAAAATAAATGAGAAAGAAGTTATGGATGTGAATACAATTTCTAAAAAAATAGGTATCATAAATCTTTGGGGAAAAAAAAACTGCCTGGAGACAGAAAGGAGTGAACTTTTTTTTTTTTTTTTTGCAAATATATGAAACCCAAGCAAAAATTAACCATGTATTAAGTAAAAAAAACCTCAAACTCAAATGCAGAAAGGCAAAAATAGGAAAAGCATCTTTTTTTAAGACAAAGATGGAATAAAAATTAATTTTAATAAAGGGCCAGAGAAAATAAGACAAAAAATTAATTGGAATCTAAATAATTTAATTCTAAAGAATAAGTGAGGAAAATTCAAATCATAAATACTTTTATAATTTCATCCAAGCCAATGACAATAACAAGACAACATACCAAAATTTATGGATGCAGCTAAAACAGTTCTTAGGGTAAATTTTATAACTTTACATACTTACTTGCATAAAATGAAAAAGAAAAAAAATCAATGTATTGTGCATGAAACAAACAAACAAAAAACAAGTAAAGAAAAAATTGAAAACACTAATGAAATCCCAAATTTAAAATTCTAAAAATAAAAGGGAAAATTTATAAAACTGAAAGAAAATGATTAAACTAATAAACAAAACAAAAGTTTTGTTTTATTAAAAATACAAAATAGATAAACCTTTAGTTAATTTGATTAGAAAATTGAATGGAGAAAATAAAATTTTTAGTTTAAAAAATAAAAAGATTTCCACCAAAGGAAAAGGAAATTAGAGCTATAATTAGGAGGTATTTTGCCCAAATGTATGGAAATAAACTGATAATTTAAGTGAAATGGATGAATACTTACACAATTATAGATTGCACATATTAATAGAAGAAGAAATAAATTACTGAAATAATCCTATTTTAGAAAAGAAATTGAATTGAGTTATTAATCAAATGTTTATGAAAAATATCCAGGGGCAGATAGATTTACATGTGAATTTCATTAAACATTTAGAAAAAAATTAATTTCAATATTATGCAGACCATTTGGAAAAATAAGAAAGGCAAGACTCCTGCCAAATTTCTTTTATGGTACATATGGTGCTACTACCTAAATCAGAAAGGATCAAAATAGAGAAAGAAAATTATAGGCAAATTTTCGTAATGAATATTAATGCAAAAAATTAAAGAAAATATTAGCAAAGAGATCACAGCAAATAATCCCCAGGATAATATTCCATAACCATGTGGGATTTATATCAGTATTTCAGGGTTTATTCAATATTAAAAAAAACTATTACCATAATTAACTATATCAATAACTAACCTAACAGAAATGAAATAATTATCTCAATAGATGCAGAAAAATCATTTGGTTAATCCAACACCCATTCCTATTAAAAACACTAGAGAGTGTAAGAATTAATAGAGTTTTCCTTATAATAATTAATATCATTTATTTAAAATCAGCTCTCAAAATTTTTATTCAAAATGTTAGCTTTAGAAATAAGAGAAGAAAAAGAAATTAAAGCATTAATGCAGGTAATGAGGAATCCAAATTATTACTCTTTGCAGATAATATGATGGTGCACCTGGAAAATGTTAGAGAAACTATTTAAAAACTATTAGAACAATTTACAATGTTAGCAAATTTGCAGGATGCAAAATTAATCCACATAAATCATCAGCATTTTTGTGTCGTTAACAAAGTCCAACAGTAAGAGACACAAAGAAAAATTCCACTTAAAATAGCTGTAGTTGATATAAAATATTATAGCTAGATGTGTCTGTGCTAAGATTTAAACCTAGGTCTTTCTGATGGTAAATCCAGTGCCTCTTTTCTATGCTACACTACCAATTTAAAGGCCAGGATTAAATATTATGGTTACATTAAAATGCTCGTACAATGTATGTATGCATGTGTTGCCCATCAGAGAAAACATTAGCAAACACTACAGTGTGAAATGAGCAGAATTTAATGTTCTGACCCATTTCATTAATGAATAATATAGTCAGAGACGTTTTTGATGACCTGTCTTTTAATCCAAGGTAATGAAAATTATTCTTAGGTTGTATGTCAAACTAATCCTCCTGAAAGAAGCTTGGGTTTGGCTATTGATGTTCAGAGTGAAAATAAGGCAGTGGCAATACACTAGAATTTTTTTAATTACCCAATGAGTCATAACCAAGCCAAATATGAAAATGAAGAACACCATTCCATGACCTAAGCATTCAAAAGGACATGTGAAAAGCAGTCTGTGTTTTCAGTGAGTTTATATTCCATTGGAATTATTGAGATAGAAATAGGTAAAGTTGATTTGATGGATAAAGGGAGATCAAAAAAGGCTTTGTTTAGATAGTAGCATGTAGTCAAATCTACTTTAATAATTCAAGATTATGAAGGATCCTATGCTAGAGAAATGAGGGATTTTTTTTAATTAAAGCTTTTTATTTGTATAACAAATGTATGGGTAGTTCCCCAGCGTTGATCTTTACAAAGCTTTCCATTACAAATTTTACCCCCAGTCCCCTTCCTTCCCCTAAATGGCAGGAAGTCCACTACATGTTAATTATGTTGAAATACTTGACAAGTTATGCAAGAAAAATCCTATCTACAAGAAAAAAAAAAGAAAATTAGAGAAAGGAAACACAATGCAAGCAAATATCAATGGAGATCATGAAAATGTTACGTTGTGGTCCATATTTCATATCCCTCTCTCTGGGTGTATATGATTTTCTTCAGTGAACAATTGGAACTGGTTTGAGACAATTCTTTGTTGCAGAGAGCCATGTCCATCAGAATTGATCATCATGTAATATTGTTGTTGTTGTGTATAATGTTCTCCTGGTTCTGATCGTTTCACTCAGCATCAGTCCATGCAAGTCTCTCGAGGCCTCTCTGAAATAGTCCTGCTGGTCGTTTCTTACAGAGCAATGATATTCCATAACATTCATATACCATAATTTATTCAGCCACTCTCCAATTGATGGGCATCCATTCAGTTTCCAGTTTCTAGCCACTACAAAAAGGGCTGCCACAAACATTCTTGCATATGTGGGTCCCTTTCCATGAGGGTAATTTTCAAATGAGAGTGAGTGTCTGTAAATAAGATATGAAAGTAATAAAAGTCACTTTGAGTCCTGAAAATAATAATCAGGTAACTTGAAATAGAGACTAATATGATATGTATTTCAAAACATTTTAGAATGTACTTTACACAGGTTGTCAATGTAAGATGGAGACATTTATATTTTATTCACTGGGCAATAAAAAACTCATGAAGTTTATTGAGCAAGAGAAGCTTTAAGAAGATTATTTTGACAGTTATGGAGCATGTATTGAAGAGGAAAGAAACTTGAAGAAAGGGGGAAAATTGGGAACTTATACATATAATTTTGATATGAAGGGGGGAGGGATTGATAGGTGTTATTTTACTAGTATTTAACAGTTGAAATACTGAAGTAAACTTCAGACAATAAATTGTTTGCTATGTCGTCATGGCAAATAAAGCCATGGCCACACAGCTAATAAGTCTGCGGCTAGAATTACATTTATGTTTTCTTGACTCAGTACTTTATAAAGTGCATTACCCAGTTACCTACTATAAGTCAATATAGATATCACACAGCTGTTTCTAATGCTAAAGCAGACACAATTACACAAAGATCATAATTCCATAGTCTAAAATTTCCTCTGAGTAATCCAAGCACCCAACTAGACAATAACATGACTATTCATAATGATTTCTCACACATTAACATATTTCTATAAAGTTAGGAGAGCTCTTGACTTCATTTCCTTTTATTTTCTTTTATCTGTACTTTTCTCTCTATATATTTAATATTACTTTTCAGTTAGTTTTAAAGATAGTTTTAAACATTTTTAATAAAAATTGAGTTGCAATTTTTTCTGTTTCTCTTCTCTCCCTCCCCCCAAGAACCAAACAATCTGAAATAGGTTATACATATAAAATCAAATTAAATACATTTCTACATTAGTCATGATGTGAAAGAAGAATCAGAGCAAAAGGGAAAAATCATGAGAAAGATAAAGACAAAAACAAAAACAAAAGTGAAAATATAAGCTTCAATCTTCACTTAGAATCCATACTTCTCTCTCTGGATATGGATAGCTTTTAGAATTGTCTTGAATCATTTTATTGCTGAGAAGAACTAAATTATTCATCACACAATGTTACTGTTATGTAAAATGTTCTCACTTCATTCAGAATCTGTTTTTGTGTTTCAAGATTTTCCTGAAATCTACCTGCTAATTATTTATTATAGAACAGTATTATTCAATAACTACTATTCACCACAACTTGCTCAGTCATTCCCTCATTTTCCAGTGATTTGCCACCAAAAATACACACGCAAAAACCCAAATCGCTATTCATATTTTTGCACATGAAGTTCCCTTTTCTTTTTTTAATGATCCCTTTGGATCACTTATATCATTACTTGGAGTGGTATTGATGGAACAAAGGGTATGCACAATTTTGTAGCCTGTTGGGTATAACTGTAAATTGCTCTCCAGAATGGTTGGATCAATTCATAACTCCACCAACAATATATTAGTGTTTCAATTTTCCCACAAGAAATCCAAAATTGATTATTTTCATTTTCTGTCACTTGAACTAATTCAATAGGTAGGAAGTGATACCTCAGAGGTATTTTACTTTGAATTTATCTAATTGATAGCAATTTATAGCTTTTTTATAATATTATAAGTAGCTTTAATATCCTCATCTGAAAATTGTCTATTCATATCCATTGACCATGCATCATTTAGGAAATGACTCGAAGTCTTATAAATTTGATTCATTTCTCTTTATATTTGAGAAATGAGACCTTTATCAGAAACATTAGATGTAATTTTTTTTGGCCAAATTTCTGATTTCCTTCTAATTTAGGTCACATTATCTTCTTATGTAAAATGTAAAAAAAAACTTTTTATTATAATAAAAATTATCCATTTTTCCTTTCATAATATTCTCTACCTCTTCTTTAGACATAAATTCTTACCTACTCCATAGATCTCACAGAAAATTGATACTTGATTTTCTAATTTGCTAATGGCATCCGTCCTTATTTCTAAATCATATAACCGTCTTGACCTTATCTTGGTAGAGTGTCAGTTATTAGCCTGTGCTTAGTTTAACAGTTTTCCTAGTCATTTTTTGTCAGATCATGAATTTTTATTCCAGAAGCTGGAGTCTTTGGATTTTTCAAAAAGTAGATTACTGTAGTTATTGACTAATGTTTCCTATATACCTAAGCTATTCCACTCCCCACCCCTCTATTTCTTAATGGATACTGAATGGGTTTAATGATTGCCACTTTATAATATAATTTTAGATTGGTAAATATGGAACACTTTACTTGGCATTTTTATTACTCTTCTTAATATTCTTGACTTTTTCTTTCCCATATGAATTTTGTTATTATTTTTCTAACTATAAAATATTGTTGATACTTTGATTTATATGGCATTGAATAAGTAAATTAATTCTGGTAGAATTGTCATATTAGCTTAACTACACCCAGGAAGAGTTGATATGTTTCAATTATTTAGATCAGAATTCATTAAGTGAAAAGTGATAATTGTGTTCAAATAGTTTTGGGGTTTGTATTGGTAGGGAAATTTCCAAATATTTAATACAGTCTACAGTTATTTTAAATGAAATATCTCTTTTTCTCTTTTTCTGCTAGCATCTTCTTTCACTTTCACAGCAATCCTGTGAAAAGGAGTTATTGTAATCCCTATTTTATAAAAGAAAATATAGAGTCTAAAATAGGTAAAATTAATTGGTAATTAAATCAAATTTAGGGCAACAAAGTAGTCAGCATCTGATGTAAAAGTTGATTATAGTTCTTTATTTATCTTAATTCTAAATTCTGACAAGTATACTACTTCGCCTATACAATAATAAAACTTTTTTCTTTGATCTTCCTACGTATCAAAGTTCAAGTGTCACCACACTGAGAATCCAAAAAACTGGGTTTCTTTGAGAAAGTATTTAAAACCTTTTTATGAAAAAGGTCTTAAGATTTTCTGATCAAACTGGTCTCTTAAAAATAAAAGTCTGCTTTCTACAGAATCTCCAAGAAATAGCCATTGGACCTTTGCTTCAAGACTTTTAGTAACAGGAATTCTACTTCTTCCCGAGAAAAATCACATTGGCACTTTTCTGCATGACTTTGAACAACCCCTTTTAATTCTCTTGGCCTCTATAAATTAAATTCCCTTCTACTTAGAGGAGGCTTGGCGTCAGCTTAAACAAGCTCAGGAGAGCTTATTATTTTCAAATTTCAATTGTAGGAATTTATACTTTGAAAATCTGCAAATACTACAAAATGAGAGAAAAATGTGATGGAGGAAATAGTAAACTCAAATAAAGATTAAAATTGGGCAGCTTGCCCCCCCCTCTTTTTTTCTTATAGAATCTGATTGTTAGACATTTATCACTCTAACCCTGTTTCCTCTGTTACAATCATGTGACAGATTCTATTTGTATAAGAAAGGGACAGAAAGGACTAGCAAGGACCCTAAACATAAGTAAGTTATCTTTTTGGAATAATGTTTTGTCTAAGAAATTGGGCTTGGATAATAAAGGTTAGAGTAGATGGTATGATTCTCAGCACAAGATGTACAGCAAAACACTAACACCTTGAGGAAAAAAAAAAACACATTCAATTTTCTTTGTAATCCCAGTGTCTGAATATGGTGCCTGGCAAATACTCTCTATTTAATCAATGCTTGCTGAGTACTTGATCTGCCTATTTAGGAAAGTAGTCACCACACAGAGAATACAGAAAACTGGATTTTTTTAAATAAAGTATTTCAAAACTTTTAAAAAGAAATCTCAAGATTTTTTAGTGGCACTAGTCTCTTAAAAATAAAAGTCCTTCAATAGATGCAGGAAAAAAAGCATTTGACAAAATCTAACATCAATTTATATTAAAAATACTAGGGAATGTATGAATAAATGGAGTTTTTTTTTTCTTAAAATGATCAAAAGCATCTGTTTAAAGCCATTAGCAAGCATCACATATAATGGAGCTAAACTAGAACCATTTCCAATAAGATTAGGGGTGAAACAAGTTACCTCTTATCACCATTACAATTCATTTATTGTATTAGAAATGTTAGCTTTAGCAATGAGAAAAAAATCAATTAAAGGAATTAGAGGAAGTAATGATGTAACAAAATTATCACTCCTTACAGATGATATCATGGAATATTTAGAGAATTCTAGAGAATCAATTAAAAAACTACTAGAAACAATTCACAACTTCAGTAGAGTAGCAAGATAAAAATAAATCTACACAAATCATGAGCACCTCTATATATTATCCACAAAGATACAGCATCAAGAGATACAAAGAGAAATTCCATTTAAAATAACTGTATGCAATGTGAAATATTTGGCACTCTACTTGACAGGCCAGAGCCAGAAACTAGATGAACACGTTTTTTTAAAGCACTTTCTTTGGGCTTGACCCACATCTACCACCATATCCCAAGATAAGATCTAAATGGTTTCCTTATTTAGATATAAAGAGTGATATTATGAGCAAATTAGAGGAATTTAGGAAAGTTTACCACTCAGACCTGTGGTGCAATAATTTGTGTCCAAAGAAGAACTAGAACTCTTAATTGAACATCAGATAGATAACTTTGACTATATTAAGTTAAAAAGTTTTTGTACAAACAAAACTAATGCAGACATGATTAGGAAGGAAGCAATAAATTGGGAAATCATCTTTATATTTAAGGGTTCTGATAAATGGCCTCATTTCTAAAATATATAGAGAATTGTCTCATATTTTTAAGAATTCAAGCCACTCTCCAATCGATAAATGGCCAAATGATATGAACAGCCAATTTTCAGATGATGAAATTAATATTATTTTTAGTCATATGAACAGGTACTCTAAATCAGTATTGATTCGAGAAATGCAAATTAAGACAACTCTGAGAAACCACTACACACCTGTCAGATTGGGTAAGATGACAGGAAAAGATAATGATGAATGTTGGAGGGGATGTGGGAAAACTGGGACAATAATATATTGTTGGTGGAATTGTGAATGAATCCAACCATTTTGGAGAGCAATTTGGAACTATGCCCAAAAAGTTATCAAACTGTACACACCCTTTGACCCAGCAGTGTTTCTATTTGGCTTATATCCCAAAGAGACCTTAAAGTAAGAAAAGGGCCCCACATGTGCAAGAATGTTTGTGGCAGCCCTTTTTGTAGTGGCTAGAAACTGGAAACTGAATGGATGCCCATCAATTGGAGAAAGGCTGAATAAATTATGATATATGAATATTATGGAATATTATTGTTCTATAAGAAATGACCAGCAGGATGATTTCAGAAAGGTCTGAAGAGACTTGCATGAACTAATGCTGAGTGGAATGAGCAGAACCAGGAGATCATTATATATGACAACAACAAAACTATATGATGATCAATTCTGATGGACATGGCTCTCTTCAACAATAAAATGTTTCAAACCAGTTCTAATTGTTTAAGGATGAAGAAAGCCATATATACCCAGAGAGAGGGATATGGATGTAGACCACAACATAACATTTTTATGCTCTCTATTGATGTTTGCTTGCATTATGTTTCCCTTCTCAGGTTTTTTTTTTTTCTTGTAGATTTTACTTTTCTTGCAAGATAACTGTAAAAATGTGTATACACTTATTGTATTTGTCAAGTATTTTAACATAATTAACATGTAGTAGACTTCCTGCCATCTGGAGGAGGGTTGGGTTAGGGGCGAAAAATTTGTAATAGAAAGCTTTGCAAGGGTCAATGTTGAAACATTACCTATGCATATGTTTTGAAAATAAAATGCTTTAATAAAAAAAGCACTTTTGACACAAATAAAGTGAGATCTAATCAACTGGATGTCTATCAAGTGCTCATGGGTAATCTGAGTTAATATAATGAAAATGACAATTCTGCTTAAATTATTTCATTCAGTGCTGTAGTAATCGCACTCTCAAGAAATTATTTTATAGATCTAGAAAGAATAATAAGTATATTCATTTGTTAGAACAAAAAATCAAGAGGGAAAAAATGCAAATAAAGGTAGCTCACC
>JAJPUD010010124.1:49347-65935 GCA_023553655.1 Myrmecobius fasciatus
TGACAATAAAGGCAAATTAGAAAAACAAAGGATAGTCTACTTCTGAGATCTGTGGAGAAGGAAGGAGTTTGTGGCCAATGAAGAATCTGAATGCATTATGGAATGGAAGATGGATAATTTTTATTATATTAAGTAAAAAATCTTTTGCACAAACAAAACAATGTAGACAAAAGTAGAAGGGAAGCAGTAAAGTATGAAAAAATATTTACATCCAACTGTTCAGATAAAGGCATCATTACTAAAATATGTAGATAATTGAACAAAATTTATAAGAATGCAATCTTTCTCCAATTGACAAGTGGTCAAAGGATATGAAGAGACAATTTTCAGATAAAGAAATTAAAACCATTTCTAGTCATATATTTTTTTCTAAATTACTATTGGTCAGAGAAATACAAATTAAAACAACTCTTACGTACCAATACACACATCTTAGTTTGGCTAAGATGACAGTTAAAGCAATGATGAATTTTGAAGGTGATGTGGGAAAACTGGGACAAGAATACATTGTTAATTGAATTATGAACTGATCCAATCATTCAGGAGAACAATATGGAACTATGTCCAAAGGGTTATCAAACTGTGCATATCCAGCAACAACTCTATTGGACCCGTATCCCAAAGAGACCATTAAAAATGGAAAAGGACCTACATATATAAAAATGTTTATAGCAGACTTTTTGTAGTGGCAAGGACATGGAAACTGAATGAATGCCTATCAATTGGAAAATGGCTGAATGAGTTATGGTATATGAATTTTATGGGATATTATTATTTCCTAAAGAAACAATCAGTAGCGTAATTTCAGAAAAGCCTGGTGAGGCTTACATGAACTGATGCTAACTGAAGTGATTAGAATCATGGCTACATTGTATATTGCAGCAACAAGATTATGTGATGATCAATTCTGATGGACACGACTGTTTTCAACAATGAAATGATTCAGGCCAGTTCCACTGGACTTGTGATAGAGAGAGTCATCTTCATCCAGAAAGAAGACTGTAGGGGCTGAGTGCAGATCAAAACAATATTTTCACCTTTTTTTTTGTTTAGTTTTCTTTCTCATATTTTTAAAATTTTTATCTGATTTTTCTTGTGCACAATGATAATTGTGGAAACATATATAGAAGAATTACATATATTTAACATGTATTATATTTCTTTCTAAGGGAGGGAGTGAGGGAATACAGGGAGAAAAAAATTAAAACACAAGGTTTTGCAAGGGTTAACGTTGAAAACTTTGTATGTATTTTGAACATAAAAAGCTAAAAACAATAAAAGTTTTCTCTCCATCAAATAGCCATTGGACTTTTGCTTGAAGAAGTTCAGTAATAGGAAGAGGAAGAGCCATTCTGGAGAGCAATTTGGAGCTATGCTCAAAAAGTTATCAAACTATGACCCTTTGACCCAGCAGTGTTTCTATTGGGCTTATATCCCAAAGAAATCATAAGAGAAGGAAATGGCCTCAAATGTGCAAGAATGTTTGTGGCAGCTCTTTTTGTAGTGGCTAGAAACTGGAAACTGAATGGATGCCCATCAGTTGGAGAGAGGCTGAATAAATTATGGTATGTGAATATTATAGAATATTATTGTTCTGTAAGAAACGACCAGCAGAACGATTTCAGAGAGGCCTGGAGAGACTTGCATGAACTAATGCTCAGTGAAGTGAGCAGAACCAGATCTTTATTCACGGCAACAACAATACTATATGAGGATCAGTTCTAATGGACATCACTCTCTTCAACAATGAAATGCTTCAAACCAGTTCCATTTGTTCGGTGAAGAGAGCCATATACACCCAGAGAGAGGGATGTGAAATGTGGACCACAACATGTTCTCTATTGAGGTTTGCTTGCATTGTATTTCCTTTATCCGATTATTCTTTCTTGTAGATACGATTTCTCCTGCACAAAAAATGATGCAATAACTATACATATATTCGATTTCTTAAGTATTCTAACATAATTATCATGTAGTGGATATCCTGCCATCTAGGGGAGGGGTGGGGAGTAGGGGGGGAAAATTTGTAACAGAAAGCTTTGTAAGGGTTAATGTTTAGGAATTACCCATACATATATATGTTTTGCAAATAAAAAGTATTAATAAAATAAAAAAGAAAAAAAAGAAAAAAAATAGGAAGAGGAAGGCTAAGTATAATGCCTGACAAGTGGTCTCTAATCAGTGCTCCCTGAATACTTTCTTTTCTATTGGAATTTAAAAGTTGCAAAGTACTATGACTATGTCAACTCATTTAATTTTTTAATTAACCCAGTGAAATAGCTTATATTACCATCTTCATTTTACAAATCAGTAAACTGAGGCTGAGATAAATCAAGCAATTTGCTTATGGTCATAGAGCTAGAAAATGTCAGAAATAGGATCAAATTCAGGTATTCCTGATTTTGAGTCCAGCACCATAGCACCTGGATATCAATAACATTGGACTTGATTGTATTGAATTATGTTGCATTCAAGGTAAATCTAGGAAGATGAGGCATCTGGGATAGGATTATAATGAAGAGCTGGAATGGATTTTAAGGTCATATAACCCATCTTTCTTATTTTAGACATGAAGGAAGGGAGGTCAAAAATGAAGTGGCTTGATCAATATCACACAGTTAGTACACAAAAACCTGCTATTAGTGCCCTTCAAAACATGTCACATGGAGATAGCCAACATGAAAGACAACCATTTGCTAAAAACTGACTCTGAAGAAAAATATTATCTGTATATGCTACCTTTTATGACTTTACAATCAAATGCTTCTACTGACAGATGGGGCATAATATTCTGCCCTTTTGGAAGGTTACACAAGGGGCAATAAGGTATATTGTCTTCTAAATAAGCAATAACTGTGCCCCTTGCCAACATCTATGAATAAATCCTAGTAATTATTCCTCTAGGAAAGAGGCTGGTGAGACTGCATATTAGTCTAATCAGCATTCTGTCATTTCACTTGAAGGGATGGGGAAAGGTCTGGCAGCTACAAAGATTGATGTTGAGCTAAACAAATCGTTAGGTGGTCAGATCATGTACTTCACTTTTTTTTCTTTTCTTTTAATGCATAACAAGTTATGGTAGTGATTTCATTCCTAATTCACAGAGTACCCTAGCATTCACATAGCTCAAGATTTCATTGGTCAGCCAAACATTTACATGACTATAAGGAAATGCATCCTATTATAACATTTTATAAATCATTCTCTTAAGCATTGGGGAATAGTGGGAGGAGTTGGTAAAAGGCTGTGGATCTGGTCATGAGAGAGCTCACCAATATCAATTTTGAAAGCATTTTATGCATCAGGTCTTATGCCTTAGGTTGCAGGGAGATCTTCTACTAAGTTAAAAGCATCATTAAAGGAACAGGAATGCAATTATGAGGCTGAGTTATGATGCAGTGCTAATAATGGCCATGAAGCACTACACTTATATGGTAAATTAAATTAAGCTTAGACAAATCATAAATGCATTTGTGAATGAAGGATTCTTTACCCACATAAGCCAAAACAAAATATCTAATGTCTTAGCTAGGGGAGTGTGATTTCATGTGAAGATGACAAAGGTAGCTGTGAGGATCAAATATTAATCAAACTAATGAAGAACTTGAAAAATATACGAGCAAGAAGAACCTTGAAATGAATTCTGCCCTTAATTCCTAGTCCTGGACCAGGTGATGTATAGGAATAATTCAGTTTTGTATATTCTGCAAGATTTTATACCATGTTAATTAATATTCTAAAAGTAATAGGATTACTCTACTGATAGCAACCTTTGTTTTTAGACCAAACAACAGCAACCACCACCACCACCACCTCAACAATCCAAAACATTTTTCTTCTATTTTTTTTTCCTTTCTCCCTCCCTCTCTCCTTCCTTTCCTCTCTCCTTTCTTTCCTTCTTTCTTTTCTTTCTTCCTTCCTTTCTTTTTTTCCTTAATTCCTTAATTTCTTTCTTTTTTTTCATTCTATTTGGGTTTACCCACTCACACAGCTCAACATATATAATACACACACACACACATATATATATATATATATTATAGTAATAAGTAATAACTCACATTTATATAGTGTTTACTATATAACAGATATTTTGTCAAGTTTTTAACAAGTATTATTTGATTAGATCCTTAAAGCTAGGAGGAAGGGGATATTATTATTCCTATTTTACAGATGAGTAAACATAAGCAATCAGAGGTTAAGTGATGTGCCAAAGACAACATAGGCAGTGCCTGAGACTGTATTTGAACTACAGCCTTTCTAACTCCAAGCCTGGTGCTCTATCTACTGAAACATACAGCTGTATAACAATAAACACACATTTGCATATCTTTATACACATAATACAAATATTCACTGTAGTGCCAACAGTGGATGATGCTCTGTACCAAGTTCTGGCATTACAGGGAAAAGAGGGGAGGATAAGATAGGAAGGGAAAAGTAAATGGAGGAGAGGACAGAAGAGGGGGAAAAGGACACACAGAGAGACAGACAGACAGAAATATACACACAGAAAGGGAGAAAGAGACAGAGAGAAAGGTGGATGGGAGGAGCAGTAAAAACAAACAAAAAAAAAAAACCCTTCCAAAACCACATTATGATTTTGGAATCTATACCTTGGTTGCAAATTCTAACTCTACTTATAGTTTCCTTTCAAAGTTTTCTCACTGGAAAAAAATGAGGCTACTTATCTTGATGACATTAGAGGTCCTCATGTTGTCTCTTTACCTTAAAGATCCCTGGTTAATGGGAATACACTTGACTTTATATTATGCTTTTCAATAATGTAAATTATTACACCCTCTCTATAATGAGGAATAATAGTACTTGTGGCAGTTAGAGAGATGGCTTTAGAACTAGAAACAACCAGGATCAAATCCTCCCTCTCTTTGATCCTGTATATATGACTGAACAACTTATTTGAGTTCTCAATATTCTAGGCATATTTCTATGATTAGGAGTTGAAAAGGTGCCAGCTACCATTAGCAGAGGGAATTCCCTAAAAATTAAAGGTCCCAACAATATTATCTATTTCCAAACATTTACCCTATCTATAGTGCTATCCTTGTTACTTCTATCATGCCTAATTCTGCCATTAAAATCAAGGAGAATAAATTAAATCCTTCTTTGACAAGTTAGAACTTTATATGTTCGTATTCAGTTATCATGTTAGCTCTCCACCATTTCAGTTCCTAGTTTGTCCTTTGTCAAGCTGTTCCTATACTAAATCAGCCTACATCCTGAATGAATTCATCTATTCCTGGATTAGCATATGTACTATGGATATTTAATCTGACTCAGTATCTTGTCATCTGATGACATAATTTTTTTTCTAATTACAAAACACAATGGAATCAGTGTCATTAAACAGGGCCCTTGACAACAGATGATTTCCATCAGGGTGACCTGATTATAAGAAGTGCTGGGGTGTTTTGTCCACCCTAATTCATTCATTAAATTACTTTCTCCGGTTAATCATTATTGTAACAATATTACTATATGGAGATATTTGATAATGTACCCTCAAAAGTAATAGGTGTCTGTCTCTGAGTATATATGTATACCTGAAAGTGAAATGAAGGAGAGAAGCTACGATCTTGATTCTAATTAAAATAATATCTACCAGTCCATTTTATGGGAAGTTATAAAACTAGGAAGATAGGGAAGGATTTGGGTTTAGGTTCAATAATGTGATCACCAATTATATCATAAGTTTTTGAGGATGGCAGCATTGCTAAGCTTCTTCCATGTCTTTAATGATGTTGGTCAATAGCAAATAATTGGGTCATTTGTCTTATATGTTGGCCGTTATCGTGTATAATATATACCCAGTATTCCAATGTAAGATCCTTGAAGGAAGACTCATTTTTTTTTCCTTTTCAGCACCAAGCTAAGTGCTTTGCTCAATTTTATATTTTAAAAAATGTTTGTTGACTGAATTGAATTGAAATGTAAGTGTATTACTCACCAACCTCATTCTTGAAAGATAAAACAAACAGTATAAAACATGCCTCCTAATATTTTGCCCTATTGGAAAGTGAAATAGAATACCTTATAATAAAGGTTATTTTAATTTCAATCATTGAAATTATGGTTTAGGACAATGCAATCTTGGAGAAATGCTAGGGTATAAGGAAGGTTCTGCCCAAGGGAAGATATTCAACCTTACAGGGAAAATAGGCCAGTCAGCAATATTTGAGTAATGGGCTAAAACCCTAGGAAAATGTAAGCTATTTAATAATAAGATTTTATTTATTTGTTTGCTTTTGGCTTTTACATTTGTAGCCTTCCCACCTAGCTTTGTGCTTGGTCTGTTTTATCTACTTTATAAATATTAATTAATTGACCTTTGATAAGAAAACCAAAGACACTTAAAAGACTCAGTAGTTTGAAGAGAAAGATCTGAAGCAAGTACCCTGGAGAATTCAAAGGGAGACCAAGTGAAAGAACAGACTGTCAGTTCATTTTTAGTAGCATTTTAATGTTTCTAAAATAATGGACATTTCTTGCCTTACTTCATCTTGATGGCAACTATAGGGTAGGTACTTAAGATATTTATCTCATTTTACAGATTTTATACAGATTAAAATAAAGGAAGCTTAAGGAAGTCAATTAGAAACAAATTATTCATGTCAGTGAAGGGACTCATACACAGGTCTCTCTAGACTCCAAGTCAAACTGTCTTTCTACTATACCATAATTAATAAAATTGTTCTCTTGGGAGATACAGTTTCACTATTTTTCAAATGAAGAATCAAAATTTGGAATAGGGAAATGATTTAATAAAAATTATATGAGATGGCAAGCAATAGAGAACTGATTACAGTATTTTTTAGGAGCATTTCTTCAGTGCCCTTTCTGCTACCTCAGTCTATCTTCCAGTTTAGTGTTTTAACTCTGAGTAACAAGGAATTAGCAATTTAATCAATCATTTTGGTGAGTTAAGATTTGATAATACCAATTTTATAATTTCTCATGGGGAAAAGAGTGCAAAACATTCCATTAAGATACATCCAAAAGATATTTCACTTTAAAAAAGAAAATAAAATTATATTTTTAAAATAATTTCATATTGGGTAAAATAATGATTTGTAGATCTATAGTAATGACTGGAAGTCACATAATCTGTTGTTGTTTGCAAAGTTTTTCATTGCATCAACACAGTGACACCTTAAGGAAAGAAGGTGGGTAGATGGTGCAAGTTTTATTATTATTATTTTCCAGATCAATCAGTTATCTAGTGCTTATTATGTACCAGCCACTCTCCTTAGTAATAAGAATAGAATGAAACCCAAAAGAATGTCTCTTTATTCAAGAACTTCAAGTGAGGCATTTGAGCCTCAGAGCAGTTAAATAGCTAGCTTAATGTTATACACACACACACACACACACACACACACACACGCGCGCGCGCGCACACACACACACACACACATACATACAGATCCAGTCCTTTTTTTCCCCCTCTAACAGCTGAGAAAGATTATTTTCTGCTCCATCAGCATTTGCTACACATGACATAATCTGTCAATCAAGCAATCATCAAATATTTATTGAGCACATGTATTATTTCAAAACCTGTGCAAATATATTCAGATATAAAGAATGAAACAGTTCTTAATTCAAGGTACTTGCATTCTAAAAGGACATAAAATTATACTTATAATCATATATGGGATAAATATGAAGAGAATGAATATAAATGGGTACAAAGTAATTATATGCAAGGCATTTTGGGAGGGAGATCACCAATATTTGCAGTGGGCTCAAGAATGTCTTCAACTATGTTCATTCTTGACCTATATATTAAAAAGGGAGGAAAGCAGACTTTACGATAAGGATCTGAGAAGAGATTGAATTCCAGGCACTGAAGACATACTATGTGAAGTCTCAGAGACAGAAATAAAGAAAGAAATGTGCAAATCAAATGGAAAGCCTCTTTAACTGAATCACAATATCTGTGTATGTGTGTTCATGGAATGGGGTAATCTAAATAGAGACTGGAAAGATAAATTGGTTATGGTTTGTGGAAAGCTAAAAAGAACTTTAAAATTTGAATAGAGAAGTTTATATTTTGTTCTAGTATAATTAGGGAGTCGGAGTTGATCAAGGGAATAGAATTAAAAGAATAGATAGAATTTTAAAACATGCATATATTCATGTACACACATATGTGCATATAATATTTGTGTATATAAAATACATATAGATATGTGTATAAGTTTATATATATATATATATATATATATATATATATATATATATACATATATATCCCTTAAATAGTGAAATATTCAAAATCTCCATATTGTGAAACTATATACTGGACATACAATTATAAAACTAATGCAGTATATACCATGAAGAAGATTAAATTTTATCAGCAAAAACTTATTTATTTTTGTATCTACAACGTAAATATGAAGCTTTTAGGAAGCAAGGGAACTTACAGTTGCAAGGATCAGGCAAGGCCTAGCATGAAAGATGGCAAGCCTCCAAAAACCTACAATGTAATAATCAGAAATTGCAAAAAGTGAAAATGAAAAGGGAGTATATTTTGTGATGGGATTCCATTTATGAAAATAAGGAGATCAAATTTTATATGAGGAAAAGTATTTCATGTTATCTAACATAGAGATTATGTCAAAGGGAATTTTAAAATATATGAAAAAGAAAGTTAAATTTACATTATTAAGAGTACTAAAGAGCCACACACAAAGATTGTATTGTATTTCCTTCTCTCAGAAATGAAGACTATAGTTGCTTGAAAAGAAATGCTGTAGTCTTTGCTTTGTTGTGAATTATCATATAATACAATGATTAAAGCAACTGGTTTATGTCTACCCTTTTTCTTCATGTTTATTTCCAAAACCCTATATTTTTATTTATATATACAACTGTTCAAAATCAAAAGAATGAATGTCTTAAAAGAATTCCTCCAGACAAAACTGCTTTTTTAATTGGTAGAACTAGCACTTAGTATTTTTTCTGTACATAAGTAGGAAGCTTATCAAATCAGACCTTCAAAGGATGGTTAGATCATATGGGGTGGGGGTCAAAAATTAATATTAAAACCCTAAGATTCTATGGAGTTCTCAATATACCTCTTTTACTCTCCTATTATGCAATACAGATTTGAGTGGATGTTTGCCATATATGGACAAAGCTAATTGGTGTAATAGCCAAAATTTCTGTTTCAGGAGTCTGAATATATCATCTCCAAGGTCCCTCCGAGCTATGAAATTCAATGATTATATTTAGGGTTCCCTCTAGACTTGTTAAGATTATACCATGAGTAAAAGTCTCAGTAAGTTTTTGATTCATAATTGGATTTAACCTCTTTTTGCAATGAAACATCCCGGGGCAAATTTGTAGGTATCCTGTTGAGGTAAATTATTCTTACTGGAGTACATTTTGTACTTATGCACAAGAATATTGATTGATCTGACTCCTTTATTTGATAAAACTTGTAACCAATTTTGTGTCCTCAAAAACTTTGAGTTGATAGACCTCATCTTCTACTAAATAGTATTGTAGATTCATAATCGGTAAAATTTGCCTTGAATTGTTTCTGAAACTATATGTATCAACAATGGAAAGGTAATTAAAAATTTCTGAAATGTTTATTAACTATATAAAAGTAATAGGATTATCTGCTTCATATGGTTACTACATAGTTCAAATGAAATAATTGAATTTTAAAATCATATGCAAACTTTGAATTGCTATGTAAATTTCTTTTTATTGTAATCAAGGAACACAAACTGCATATTTTACACTGGAGATAAACAATCTCTGATACACATCATTTGGGTAGAACAAGAAAATTCACTAATCTTTGATTCAAGTTGGAAACACTACTGCTGTTACTTATCACAATTTTCTGGCCCTTCCCAGTAGCTAATATTAATTACCTGGGTCAGAAGGAGCTATAAATAATGTCTAATGTACATCCTCAAGGAAAACTAGGAACCCTGCTGATCTTGTCAAAAGAACATCTAATCATTGGAATCAGCCCATCTGAATAGCAGTGGATCATGTGTCTTCCTCTTTGCCAACTGAATCACATTATCTGTCACATTTCCTATCAGGTTTAAGACAACCACATTTTATGTTTTTTGAGGGTCAGGCAACTGACTTGCTTAGGATCACACATCTAGTAAATATTAAGTGTATGAGGCCAATTTTGAACTCATGCCCTCCTATTTCAGGACTGATGCTCTATCCACGGTACAATCTAGCTACCTCATTTAGATGCATCTTGACCCACATGGCCAATGTTGTTTCCATATGTACTTTAGAACTTGATCTGACCTGTTACCTTCTTCTGTACTACCTGAGAAGTTACTGGGCTTCCAGCTTCCATGATCTAAATATTGTGCTCCTCCAATGAAAGTATGAAAGAGCAGAAAGAATAGGGATTTCTTATGTTTTTGTACCCAAAATGCTTATGACAATGATTTGCAAATTGTAATCACAATATTAAACAACAAGTAAAAATAAAAACATTTTATAGTGCTTTAAAATTTGCAAAATTATATATATACATATATGTGTATATATATTATAGTTTCTTTAGATCCTCATAACTCTGGGAAGTGGAAAGTGCTATTATCATTTTGTATAGTGACCATAAATAAAACTTATCTTTGTAAACTTAAAAATAAAATTTTAAAAGAATGGTTGATATCCCTAAAAGAATAATAGACATTTCCAAAATAAATTTTGGTGACCTAATAAAAACTAAGAAAAGATTCTGAAAAACAGTATTTTGTTTAAAGAAATATTAATCAAGAAGCTAAATATGAGGTCTGTGATAGCTCCCCATTAGCAGAATAATTCCCTTGATTTTATTTTTAATTTCATTTTTATTTTCATCAAAACCATGCCATCTATAGCTTGAAAGAAGACATTAAATTTCCTGTAAATATTAAATAGATTAGCTAGTTTTAATTCTAATTTCAAGCTAAAATTTCTTGAAAATGAAAAAAAAATGTAATTGTACTGGGTTTATTGAAGGGAAGTATCATAGTCTGGGAAAAACACTTCAGAATAATTTAGTTAATAAGTAGACATTTTTTTCCTATTTTTGTATCCTTAAGGTTGTACAGTTAGACCTTGTTTGGATACAGAAAGATGCTTAAGACTTTCAGTGCTTTCCTACTGTGACTGAAGAATGTAACCCATCTCAATCATATAATGTTTTCCACTCCTGTCTCCCATTGTTTATATCCATCAATTTGTCCAAAGTTCATTCTGTAAAAATTTAAATAAGACTGTGTAGTTACAGTGTTTTCATATTAATGACTCATTTCATGTTTTTCAGTTTAACAATTTTTAAAATTAAATCTTTTTTATTTTCAAAATATATGCATAGATAATTTTCAACAATCCCCCTTTCAAAACCTTGTTTTCCAAATATTTTTCTCCCTTCCTTTCCCCACTATGCCTTTAGACAGCAAGTAATCCAATACATGTTAAACATGCTTTATGTTTCTATGCATATTTCCACAATTATCATGCTGCAAAAGAAAAATCAGATCAAATAGGAACAAAAAATGAGAAAGAAAGTGAAATGCAAGGAAATAACAACAAAAAGGTGAAAATATTATGCTGTAATCTACACTCAGTCCCCACAGTTCTCTCTCTGGGCACAGATGGCTCTCTTCATCACAAGACCATTGGAACTAACTTGAATCACCTTGCTGTTGAAAAGAGCTCCTTCTGTCAGAATTGATCTTTGACTAATCTTGCTGTTGCTGAGTAAAATGTTCTCCTGGTTCTATTTAGCATGTACACTTCTCCATGCCTTCCTGAAATCTTCCTGCTGATAGTGCCTTGTGGAATAATAATATTCCATGACATTCATATACCATAACTTTTTCAGCCATTCTCCAACTGATGGGCATCCACTCAATTACCAGTTCCTTGCCACTACAAAAAGGGGTGCTACAAACATTTTTGTCCATATGAGTCCTTTTCCTTTTTTTATGATATCTTTGGGTTACAAGCCCAGAAAAGACACTGATGTATCAAATGTTATGCACAGTTTGGCAACCCTTTGGATATAGTTCCATATTGCTCTGCAGAATATTTGGATCAGTTCACAACTGCACCAACAGTGTATTATTATTCCAGTTTTCCCACATCACATCCAACATTCATCATTATCTCTGGATGTCATCTTAGCCAATGTAAGAGTTGTGTAGTGGTACCTCAGAATTGTCTTAATTTGTATATCTCTTATCAAAAGAAATTTAGAGCATTTTTATATGACGAGAGATAGTTTTAATTTTATCATCTGAAAATTGTCTATTCATATCTTTTGATCATTTATTAGTTGGAGAATGTTCTGTATTACAAATTTGAGTTAATGCTCTATATATTTCAGGAATGGTGAACCCTTGTATGTAAAAAAAATCACCAAATTATTGCTTCACTTCTAATCTTGTTGGTTCAAAAAGGTTTTAATTTAATATAATCAAAATTATCTCTTTTCTATTCTATAATGAACTCTAGTTATTTGGCCAAAAATTCCTTCCTACTCTACAGATCTGAAAAGTAAACTATTGTTCTTCCAAATTTCAGTTTATTCATTTTTCATAGAATTTTCCCTTTTAATTTCCATTCTCCCACTTTAGAATAGTTTGTTTTAGTTTAGTGTAAAATACTGTCATACCCACAATGACTTCATCATTGTTGTTGACTGTCATTTTTGAACTACATTGTGGTAAAATAGAAAGTATTATGGATAAGATACTGTCTTTACAGAAATAAGAATGACATGTAACTTGAAGTATATGTTTTCTCTATGGATGGACTTTATCAATGAGATAAACTTATGTGACCTAATTGAATGTCATGTAATTTCATGTTATTTAATTTTATACTATTTAAACTACCAAGGGTTTACTTTATGGAACAAGAAAATTCAAAAAGCAATTTAAAGAAAAAAAAGATAGAATCCCCAAAGAACTGAAAAAAAATAAAAATAAAGGTAGCCTAATAATAGCAGACTTCAAATCATATCCAAAAGGAGTAAATTTCAACATTATTTTATATTAGGAAACATACATAAAAGAAGAAAACAAAACACTGAGGTATGTAACAATCAAGGTAAATAAGAATGAAAATGAGTTATACATAGTAAATTAGTGTTAAATAATTAAAAGCTTGAAATGTTGTTGGAAAAAGGAGGGGGAGGAAAGGCAAGAAGATGGGCAAGGAAAAGGAAAGAGATGGGTCAGGGAAAAGGTTACAAAAAGGAAGAAAAGGTAGAAGAGGAGGAAGAGAAAAAGAAAGAGGATTCTTTTTCAGGTATATGAAATGATTTACCTAAGAAGAAATGTTTAACATGGGATAGCAATATAAGAGCTTATTATACATGTGCCTTTGGATATTCTGTTAACTTTGCCTAGTTTTCCGTATTTATAAATTCAATTGTTTGAATTAGATGGTTCTTTCATTTATACGTTGTTGAGTCCATAATAAAGCATGACATGATATTACTTATGTGATCTTGATCAACTTACTTAACTACTCTCATCCTCAGGTTCCTCATCTTCAGAATTTGGATAATAATAGCACCTATTGCTCATGTTTTTAATATGAATTAAGGTAATATGGAAATATTTTTAAAATGATTCCATATATGTAACCTATATCAGATTTCCTGTTATCTTGGGGATGAGAGAGGTAAGGTAGGGAGGGAGAAAAATTCAGAAAATAAGATTTTACAAAAATAAATGTTAAAAAATGTCTTTATATCTATTTGGGAAAAAAAATAAAATACTATGGAAAAATTAAGTTAGAATGATTCAAGCTTTCTGGAGAGCAATTTGAAACTGTGCCCAAAGGGTTATTTAAACCATATATACCCCTTGACCTAACAATATTTTTTCTAGGTATGTATGTCAAAAGATTTTTTTTAAAAAAGGAAAATAACCAATATGTGCAAAAATATCTACAGCAGTTATTTTCTCAGGATAAAGAATTGGAAAGAAAAGATTGAATAATAAAAAAATTAGAAAACATTTATAAAATAATTTGGAACCCCAACAACACTATTGTCACCACCACAATCATCATTTCCATCATCATATTATATTATTTCTTTTACTGTTTAGAAACAGGAATATACTGGCTGTCCAGAATATTAGCAGAGGCATTGGAATTGAATCTTGTTGGTAAAATATCCATGGACTCCTGTAATGGCCATTAAAGGAAAATAAGAGAGATAGAAGACTTAAGAAATAGAAATATGAAAAAAGAATAAAATAAAGAATCTGTAGTTTGCAATTTGATTGAAGAGAGTGTGTAGCTAGATTCATGGAGGATGGATTCATGGAAATTGAGGGAATGACTATTAATTGGGGAATGACTTTATAAAATGTGATACGTGTTAATGATAGAAACCTATTGAGCAATAAAAAATGAGAAGGGGGATTCTCTCAGAAAAACCTTTAAAGAACTCCATGAACTTAAGACCGATAAAAAGCACTAAGTACAAAGTAACAGCAGTATTTGGAGATGATCAGCTGTGAATGATTTGAATATTCTCAGCAGTTCAAAGATCCAACACAACTCTGAAGGATTTCCTCTAAATGAACATAGAATTAATCCAAAAATGCATTATATTGACAGTATCTTGTTGATAAGGAAGACACTATTTTATTTAATTTTAAAAACTTAAAAACTCTTTTAAAAAATAAAGGGAGCCTCGTGCACATTTTCTGAAATGCATATTTGCTTTTTTCTTTTCTTCCTTTGCCATCTTATTATTTTTTTTTAAATTTTTAATATATTTAGTAATCTGTCTTTCTAGCTCTCTGTCTATCTATCTATTGGTTAGCTTTGCTCTGATAGCTCATTAAAAGTTTTTTTTTCTTTATTTTTATTTTCTTGGTATTTAAGAAAGTATGTGGAAGTCTTTTTATGTATCCTAGATTTTTGACTTGTTTTAATTTTTCTGTCCCTCAATTTCATTCCAATGTATACTGTAACTGAAAAAAAATAAAGTCAATTAAAATGTTAAGGGGTTTTGATAGAGGCAAAGGCTCTAGAAAGATGAAAATTCAGGTAAAACTTTATTTGGTCCTCTCTGATCTACATTTGAAATATTCTTTCCATTTTAGGTAAAGTGCTAGTAAATTTAAAGTCTTAGGAAAGTTTTATAAAAATGTCAAGGACCATAGATAACTATTTAAATGTTTCTGGAGGTGTGTTAGCTATAAAGTAACATTTGAGAACTTGAAGTGTTATCACAAGACAATGAATTATAAATTATTTTGCCTAGCTCTTGGAGATTGGGAGGCAGAATCAGTAACAATGAATAGAAATGATGAAGAAGTAAAATTTGGGCTTCATGTAAGGAAAGTTATACTATTCAAATGAGCACTATTCCAAAATGAAATGGACTATTTTAAGGGGGAGGTGAGGCAGTTAATCATGACTGAATATTTCAAACAAAGGCGACATTAGTTCCTCTATATGTTGTAAAGAGATAAGATGATTATTCTATTTGGTGACTTCTCTTGCACATTTCAAATAATGCTCATATTCTGTGCTTCTGTGAAAGTTGCATACACATAATAATTTACATAACATAAGCTAATTGAAGTCAGGAAAATTTTTTGTTGTTTTGTCATCTTTATATACATCATGTATTGTGTAAAGGAGGAAGATAATAAGTGTCAATATGATTGATTTGTGTTGAATTAAATGCAAAGTGAAAATCTAAAAAGACCTATTAGTTGAGACATTAATAAACATGTATTCTCAATTACTTCAAACAAATTTCTTGTTTATGATATGAACATTTCTACATTTCCCTTGGGTACTATGACAGAGGATTATGTGTTTTGATGTATTAAGTGAGGGACCAAGAAGGAAAACAATAAAGAAAATTAACCTAGTATGTATTGTAATCAATTGAGAAACATATTATTAAAAATATTTATAGGAGGCAGAGTAAAGATGGCAGAGTAAAAACAGAAATTCACCCAAATTCTCCCCTGAACTACTTCAAATTCATTTAAATAGGGTCTCTAAATAAATTTTCCACCATCGGAATATTCAAAAAGAATTGACTAGAACATTTTCCAGCTGAAGGCAACTTAGAAGGTAAGCAGAAAAGATCTGTGATACCAGGATAAGAGTCCAGCATGCAGTCCCAGTGCAGGCCTTGTCAGCACAGCCCTGATCCCAAACCCCACCCTGGAGCTAGCCCTGGAAAAGACCCCAGTGTCAGCAAGTTGGGACCTCTCAATCAGCATTAGTGCTGGAGGCTTCTGGACCTCTCAGCTCAGGGACACCAGGATGGACTTGGAAGGTCAGGGGAGAGGTCTATGGAAGAGTCTGGAACTTCAGTGTGTAGTCCCAGCACTGAATACACCAGTGCACATTTCAGCAGTGAAGGCCCAGCCCCAGCCTCAGGCCTGCTTTTAGCAAATCAAGCCTCTGTTGCTTTAGCACACTAGATTTTACAGCTACAATCCTATCAGCTCAGGATTGTGTCAGGTTCCTAGAAGGATCTCTGCAAACAGCTGCAAAAAATACCTGAAGCTTGAGAAAGTGTACCCTTCACTGT
>JAJPUD010010125.1:5221-26162 GCA_023553655.1 Myrmecobius fasciatus
GGATGGATGGATGGATGAAAGGATGGATGGAGGGATGGATGGATGGATGGAAGGATGGATGGAGGGATGGAGGGAGGGATGGATGGAAGGACAGACAGATGGATGGATAGACAAATAGATGGATAGAGAGATGGAAGGATGAACAGATGGATGGATACATAGATGCATGGATGGATGGAGAGATGGATGGATGGATGGATGGATGGATGGATGGATGGATGGATGGAAGGATAGATAGATGGATGGGTAGATTAGATGGACATATGGAAGGACAGATGGATAGATGGATGGATACATGGATGCATGGATGGATGGATGGAGAGATGGAACAAAAGACAGATGGATAGATGGATGAATGAAATGACAGAGAGATGGATGGATGGGGGGAGGGAAGGATGGATGGAATGATACATGAGTGGACAGATAGATGAACATATGGAAGGACAGTTGAATGATGGATACATGGATACATGGATGGATGGAGAGATGAAATGACAGATGGATGGATGGATGAAATGATAGGTAGATGGACAGATAGATGGATGGATAGACAAATAGATCAATAGAGAGATGGAAGGACAAACAGATAGATGAATGGACAGTCTGCAATCAACTTTAAGGGAGGGAAGGACCACGTGCATAGACTCACAGATACACGAGAATACAGTATTTTTTTTGTTACCTTATAGTTTACAAAGTGCTTTACTATATTATCTCCTTTGGTTCTCACAAGAATATGTACAGATGGTATAATTTTACAGATTTTACAAATAAAGAGCCTGATGTTCAGAGAAGGTCACACTGCCATGTATCTCTAAAGTGACAGGATTAAAACAGGTGCCATCAAGGTCTCTTCTTGCTCTAAATCTGTGACTCAATGATTTTTATAGCATTTTAAGGTTGGCCATTTTTCAAAACATTTTTCAAAAAACTAATTTCATGACCAGCAAGATGATTTCAGAGAGGCTTGGAGAGACTGACATGAACTGATGCTGAGTGAAATGAGCAGAACCAGGAGATCATTATACACAGCAACAACAGTACTATATGACGATCAATTCTGATGGACATGGCTCTCTTCAACAATGAAATGTTTCAAACCACCTCCAATTGTTCACTGAAGAAAGCCATATACACCCAGAGAGAGGGATGTGAAATGTGGACCACAACATAACATTCTCATACTCCTTGATTGATGTTTGCTTACACTGTGTTTCCTTTATCTGATATATTTTTTGTGTAGATAAGATTTTTCTTGCACAACAATGGTAAGTTTGGAAATATGTATACATATATTCGATTTGCCAATATTTTAACATAATTAACATGTAGTGGATATCCTGCCATCTAGGGGAGGGATGGGGAGCTGGGGGGAAAAATTTGTAACGGAAAGCTATGTAAGGGTTATTGTTGAAGAATTACCCACACATATGTTATGCAAATAAAATAAGAAAAGTTTAAAAAAAAACTAATTTCAAATGTTACTCCTCTGGTCCTAATAATGAACTGGGAGGTAGTGCTATTATTATTATCCACATTTTACAGATGAGGAAACTGAGGTGGAGAGTGGCTAAATGATTTGCTTAAGGTCACGCAGCTACTTAACACTGTAGGTGAGATTAAAACTCAGAGCTTTTCTGACTCCAACTTCAAGATTTTTCTACAGTACCCCACTAACTTTTTAAATTCAGTGTCATTGTTTTAACTTCTATGTTTAATTATAGTATTATAAAAAGTTTATAGCTGCTGTTTCTTCCCTCCTATGACAGGCTACTGGTCACATCCATGGTTTATTTGACATTGAGCCCACGTCTGCTGGCCTTAAGAAACAAAATGGCTTTAGTAGAAAGGCTAAGCCAATGAATCTGAATTCAAATCCTGACATTTACCATGAGTCCTTGGACCACTTTTCTAGAGTTTTCCAGAGTTTAAGAAAAAATTTGTATTTTGCTATTATTTTAACAACCAATTATAGATTTAGATGAAGACCTTCTCTTTATTTCCTTATTCAGAGACCAGCCCCTGTAGACCAGTCAGTGGGTCTCCCAATGGCAAGGCTGATGGCAGATTAATCCCCTAATCCTCAAGTACAAACACCAGCTAGAAGACCTTACTTCTGTGTAGGGGGTAAACAGAAAATAATTTAGGTGATTTATTGCCCTTAGGGAATAATCCAGTCCTTGAAATCCCCCTTAGAGTTTAGGGTGACCCAGCTCATAAAGGAGAAAACCAACCCCAGTGGTCTGAATGGAGAGAGATTCCTCTGTCCATAGTGCTGGAGGTGGCTGAGTCTCATGATCAAATCACACTCAGCAGGAGGAGCTGAAGGCTTTCAAGCCCCCTCCTTGTTTAAAGGCCCACCACCTCATTAACTGTTCACCATTCAAGGTTGATTTCTCCTTTTGAAGACCTTCCCTTAAAAAAACCCAAAAACACTAAGACATTTAGTGTCTCCATCAGGTGGCTTTACCAAGAGAAACCACTGACTATCAATTTATTGATAATTAGCTAACCTAATTGATAACTGATTATTAATTACCCAGAAACTCTCTCTTGCAGCTTTCATTCATCACAGATTCAGCTTCCTCATCCAGAAAATGTTCTCTTCCCATAATTAAAGATTTGGAAGTTGGGGAGTCTTAGATGTTCTATTTTCTTCCCTCTTTTATGTTTTCTCATTCAGCTCAAAATTCCCAGAATATCCACTCCCTGAGGGCAGGGCAGTTTCATCTTTGACTGTATCCTCAGGAATTATTAGCACACAGTTTTGCAGAATAGCCACTTAGTATCAGTTAACAGAGTTGGGTGAGATTGCAGAATGAGAACTTAATAAGCGCATCCTGAATTTAAATTCTTATTATCCGGATGTGCTTCTCGAGGCAGTGAGCACAAGTATCTGATGTGACCCTGGGATAGCCAGGGAACCCCACTCAGACCTAGTTTCCTCATCTGCCATATAGAGATAATTCACCTGCTCCACATGAGGAAAGCCCTTTGTAAATGTTCCAGTTTTATACAAACATGAATTACGGAGGAAGAGGAGGAAGAGGAGGAGAATGAGGAAGAGGAAGAGGAGAAGAATGAGGAAGAGAAGGAGGAGAAGGAGAAAAAGGAGGAGAAGGAGGAAAAGGAGGAGGAGGAGGAAGAGGAGGATATGATCCTTAACAATCCAAATAGTCTTAGATGAGATTGAAGGCAAGAATTCTGTGGCCAGAACTTTTCCCTAGCCCTGCTTCTACATCACCATGTTAGGGACATGAGTTCTCTATCTAGCCCCATCTTACTCCAAAAAAAAAAAAAAAAAAAAAGGTTTATTCTTAAAATGTTTTTATTGATATATTTTGCTTATAACTTTCCTTGCTCCCCAATACAAACCAGGGTTTGTTTTGCAAGAAAAAAATCATTTCAGCCAAACCAATTAACAGTGTATGCAATGTTCTACACCTGTGGCCCCCCCAACTCTGCAAAGAAGAAAGGGAGGAACACTTTTTCAGCTCTTCTCTAAAGTCAAGCTTGGTCATTGTGATTACATGGTCCTCAGTTTTGTGTTTTAAATGTTTTTTTTCCCCTTTTCTCAAAGTTATCTGTGCTCTGTGATCTGACTCAGTCTTGTGTAAGAGACTTACTTGAAATGATCTCAAAGCATTTTGTGGCACAGACCCAAGCACGGACAGGAATGGAAGAGTAATAACTCTTATGTGGGTACTTTATTTTTAGGGGGTTCCTTGTGATCTTGGCACGGCATTGCGAGACTGGAGGTCCTAGAGCTATTTTAAATCCTAGTTCTCAGTCTTACTTCCCTGGGAAAACTGATCTGTTGCTGAGAAAAACTCTCTGGATCCCACCCCTTCCTCCCTAGGGAAGAGGAAGAATTTTGATTTTCAAGAAGGGAAGGGGAAAATGCCCATGGCCTGGAAAGCCCAGGGAGCTTGATCTCAAGGCCTGGTAAAATTCTAAAATAACCTATGACCCAAGGGGGCCTCAGGGAAAGAACCAGGGATTTCAAAGGGCCCATCCATCAGGAGCCCCTCAGGAGCCACACAGGGAGGTCAGGGGCTCCTGATGACTGATGGGTGGCCTAGAGCTTTAGGGCTTGTTTTTGTAGTGCATGCTGCGTATGAAGCCATAATTATATTAAGACAGTGACTTCCAAATAAGCTGACAATTAAGATATACTTTGCTTTTACTGTTTTCAAATTTTCACATGCACTTTTGTGAAAGAAAGTACCAAAATCTCTCAGTGTTGGATCTGGATTTCTCAGTGGAATATTGCACCAAGGAGCGGGTTTTATTGTTGTTCTGTGGATAGGGCTTTTTATTTCCCACAGTGAACATTTGAATAAAAGGTTCTTAACAGCTAAAAAACACCACTGAGATGATCACCTTAAGCAGATTCCAAATTGAATTTTAATTTTGCTGCAAATTTGTGTAAATAGGGGTGCAGATTTTTTTTTAAGTTTTCCATCAGTGTAGTTATTGCTTTCAAACCTTACTGAAGCGTTCATCATCAGCATAGGTCTTAGCCTATTATTCTTACAATGCTTATATTATATTGTGACTATATATAGTTCTCATAATATATCCATCTGTGCAATATGGGAACTGTGAATTCATACACAGCTTTTCAGTCTGACTTGCATTACTTTATATAGTGAGAAATCCTTAGCTTGCTTACACTGTTGCTAGTATAAAAATTGTTATACCCAATTTTACAGAGCACAAATTATGGAATTACTTCATAAATTAGTAAATTTTTTCCATACATTATTGTATAAATATAAAATTATCATGTAATTATGAAGTTCATAGACATTGATAGAAGAAACTGTGAAATGCTAATTCCCAAATTACATGGTATTTATATTTTGGGTTGTACAAATATATCCAGATATCTATGCCATGGTTTAACACACAATTGATGATCATTTCGGGCCCTGTAAAACAGTGTTACTGTAAACTCTTTGCCTCCTGCCTTGTTTATATTCAACAAAGAATATTCAGTCACTTTTTTTCCATTAAACTTTATATAAATTGCTCACTCAGTAGTTGGGGCTATCCTGTGAAACTATCCCAAGCAGCAGAGTAGATGCTTTAATTTTGGCAAAAAAAAAAAAAAATATATATATATATATATATATATTATAATACATATTATAATATATATGCATATATATTATAATAAAGTTTGGGCTAACCAACACAGCCAGGACCAAGAGGGATATTCTAAAAAGAAATTGATTTAATTTAAAATTCACCTTAAGGGACGTGGCTATGTGAAAATGCAAGCGTGCTGAGGGGGGTTCCCTGAAAGTGTCCGCTCCCCCCAAAAGCTGACCCACCTCTTAAGTTCAGTTTTCTTCTCTGTGAGAGATGGCTGGGCCGGGCCCTTGGCCAGACACTTATCAAATGCCTGTTACTTCCCATCATCCAAAGGCCCTCTCATATTGTGGGGTTTGGGGCTTTGGGAAAAGGTCTGGCAAACGCTAACAGCAAGCATTTACTGGCTGCTCCGTACCTGCCCCAGCTCCATCATGTAAAGACCGCCACAGGTAAGTCCCGTCAGTACCAAGGACTGGCAAACGGAGTCGAGGGGGGGGCCCCCTGTGTGGGGTGGATGTAAACTGGGGCCCCAGGTGGTGGAAGCTGGGAAGAGTGAGACTGGGAGGGAGGGGAAGGGGTGAGACCAAAGCCCACAGTTATGGGGCGAGGGGCAATGCCAGGATCCATTAAACTTGAGGGGAGAAGAGCAGCCTTTGGGGGAGGCTCTGCTCCCATGGAAGTGGGCTCCTCTGGGGGAGATACTATGGGGTATCTGCTGCTTTGTCCCCCCCACGCTCAGCAGAACGAGTGACAGGGAAGCGCCTGCCTTCAGTGTGGGAGGGGGCCCTGGGGGGATGTCTTAGAAGACTATGGGAATGTGAGAGGGAGGGGCAAGCTAGTGCCCCCTCACTGGCTCTCCCTCAGTTCCCAGCCCCCCTGGGGACTCAGCAACAGTACAGCTGGCAGACACACACAGCTTCTGCAAGGGCGATGGGAAACTGAGCTGGGGCAGGTGGCTTCCAACACAGATGGCGAAGAAGGGACCTCACCTCCCTGCTGGGACGCCAGAGACCAGGCGGACCACTGTATGGATGGCTGGGACTGCAGCCACAAAAAAAGTCCCCATTGGGCTCAACACTCCAAATTCCAGCCCCTGCTAGTGCCTGAGCTCCCTGAAGACAGCTACCATTTCCTTCTTACCTCTGCATGCCCAATGTCTCACTCAGTACCTGGAATACAGCAAGCACTTAATAAATGCTTGATGGCTGATTGTAGTACAAAGGGCTCTCATTATAAACTTTAAGGATCTGAGTTCAAGGGATCATGGAAGGATCAGTCCAGAAAAAAACATGGAAGACTTAGTCCAGATACAACTCGGAAGACTCTCAGTCCAGATACAACATGGAAAGATCAGCCCAGATACAACATGGAAGGGTCAGCCCAGATACAACCTGGAAGGGTCAGCCCAGATACAAATTCACTTTGGGCCTTTGGCGGCTTTTGGCAGCAGGCGGGAGTCCTGAGATGCTCACTCTCCAGGGTCCTGAATCCTTCACTCAGTCAAGAACCTCCCCTCGGCCCATTCCTATTAATGAGCTTCTGTCTCTCCATCTATCGAGGTATAACATGTACTTCTGTGCACATGTGTGTCCATGTGTGCCCATGAATACTCGTGCCTTAATAAAGCACACCTAGGAGACATTGAATAAATGCTTCTTTTCTTCCTCCTCTGCAAAAGGAGGCTAAAAAAGGCCTCCATCACACAGGGCTGTTGGGAGGAAACCCAACGAGATCGTCCAAACCTTTGAGCGCTGAGACATTTGGTGGCTATTTTTATTTTCTCACACTTTCCAATAGAGTTCCCCTGGAGCTGTCCTGGGACACGTTGTCATCCTCTATTGCTTTATAGCTAATGTTCAGTGGGCTTATAAACAGCTGCTTTTTGTGAGCTGTAAGCTCTGGGATAATTCTGGTGGCAAACAGAATGATGGGAATATCATCCCCGTCTCATGATGTCACTGAAGAAATGAGAGATGTCTTTTTCCAGGACAATTACACGTGGGTCATGCAAAGAGCTTCGACAACAAGTAACACGCGCTCTGCCAAGTGTGGAACGGAATATTGCCCTCCACGGTTCAAAGCCTCAGAACGGGACTCATTATTCATTTAATTTTCACACTTGGACAGACAGAAAATATAGACGTGTCAGCCTGATGCTCCTCCGGACCATCGGAGAGTGGGAACGTTCTTCCGTTCCGCATTTCAGACAGTGCTATAAACACGCTACTTATTTCATAGGCAGGGGGGCCCGGGAATCTCTTCCCGATGCTCCCCTCTCCGTGAGCACCACTTGATGACATGGTGGGAATCACGGAGGCTCCGAGGGCCGGCTCACGGCACAGGCTGGGCTGCCTGGGCCCAGGGAGAAGGGCCCGAGCCAGTGGCTGAGGCCTGTGGCCACGGCATGCCCAGAAATTGGTGACGATTTACCGAATCCCTTGGGATTCCTCCCTGACGAGAGCAGGGCACATTTGCCTCATTTAATTTCTTTGCAGCATCAGTTAAGTCATCCTGCAGACATTGGCCCCTTCCTGGGGGTTCCCAGCATACAAGAGGGCATGTGACGGCATCCCAGGGGGGACCAGGGCCACAGACGGGTCCCAGAGGGAGCTGAGGCCACGAGCAGGCGGCCAGTCCTCCCTCCCAGGGTCATTGCAGCTCCAGGGACCTTCCCGGCTAGAATGGCCGGCCGCCTGATGTTCCAGATGAGGAAACTGAGGCTCCGGAGGTCGGCCAAGGCCGCGAGGGGGGCTGCAGACATCTGGAGCCAGACATGGAGACGGGGTGACCCTGGACAGCTCCCTGAGGCTCATGGGCTTCAATCTCCTAATCTGTACAATTGGGGGAATGGCCGCGCCCGCCTCCCAGGCTTATGAAGAAGACCAAAGGACGGACCAAGAGCGTGGCAAATGCGGAAATACGGGGGAGAACCCCATATTTGGGCTGCTTTCTTTCTAGGGAGGGGAAATCTGGGACAGGAGGTTTTAAAGCAAGGGTGAATGGTGAGAACCGTTTCTGCATCTATCTTGGAAATAACAAGCTATTATTAAAAACAACGTAGCACAGTGCGCGCGCGTGTGCGTGTGTATCTATATGTCTAATGATGTCTACGGCACATGGCGGAGCACTACACGGGTGTCTGTCCCACAGCGATGGCCCCCGCCTTGTCCGCACAGAGCACTATACAAGCAGCAGGTGTCATTCCTGCGCTGTTTGAGTAACTAAGGTCAGGCAGCGGCTCCTGCTCTCGTCTCTCCCACACTCAGAGAGCACTTGGAGTCTGGGAAGCACCTCACACTTATTCCCTCCCTTCATCTTCGCAGGAACTCTGGTGCTGCTATGGTCCCCATTTAGCAGGCAGGAAGACTGAGGCAGGGAGAAGCTGAGGTGCTGCCGGAAAGGAAGGGTCTGACTGGGAATTCGGACTCACATCTCCTACCCTCTGCCAATGGGGGGGGGGGCGGTACCCCGATCCTGGCTCGGCCAGTGGCGTGGAGAAGGGAAGCTGGGGCTCAGCCCCTCGGCGCAGCCCCAGCCATGGCGGTCCCCGACGAGTGCCCCCCAAACATCACTCATGTGGAACCATCCAAAAACAGGGCAGCCACGCAGCTGGGGAAGGAGGGAGGGAGGGAGGAGAAAGTAGGAGGACGAGACGAACAAATGGAGCGGTGTGCATGTGTGTGGGTGTGTCGGTGTGTTAGTGAGGGCGTGTCTGCATGCACATGGGTGCGTGTGTGCGTGTGAGTGTGCTTGTGAGTGTGTGAGTGTGTCTGTGTGTGAGTGTGTTTGTGAGTGTGTCTGTGTGTGAGTGTGTCTGTGTGTGTTTGTGAGTGTGTGAGTGTGTCTGTGTGTGTGTTTGCGAGTGTGTGATGTGTGTGTGAGTGTGTCCATGTGTGCACACATGTGGGTGTGTCCTGCAGTGCCCAGCCATCCTGGACCACAGCCAAGTGGAGAGAAGGGAGTGGGAGACAGGAAGCAACCTCTGTGCCCTCGCCCCCAGGGCTCTGGGATTAGGGAAGCTTCCACCAAGCCCTGGCACACGCCACCAAGCCCTGGCACACGTCACCAAGCCCAGACTTGCTGGCCTAAAAGCAGCTGACCAGGGCAGTCCCTGGGTACCCGGGCGCCAAACCCTGACGGGTCAGTCACCGGTCAGCAGCGTCCCTGAGAGCAAGCCGAGTCCCAGCGCTTTGGGAGCCCCCGAGGGGACGGGCGGCCGGCCTCCCGCTTGTCTCCAGTGCCCAGCGCCAGCTTTCACAGGCAGGTGCCATTAAGATTCTGACTGCGTGCTGCACGCCGTGCTCAGCCAGAGCCGCTGAAGGAGAATCATTTTCATTTATTTTTGGTTCCCTTGTTTAACCTTTGGCAGAACCAAAAATAGACTCGTGATCTGCCTGGAAACTGAACGTGAGGAAAAGTGCCAGCCTCGACGGCACAGCATGAAGGACACGGGCCATCTTAACCCGAGTGACCTCCGCTGAGGAGATGGAACACGGCCGGCCGCAGAGCCGTGAGGGAGCCCGGTGCTGCCCAGGAGATTACCCAGAACAGCACATCCAGGACCCTTGGGGATGCGAGGGAGACCTTTGCTGACGCTCCCCGTTCTTCTCCCTTTTCCCCACTTAAAAGGGCTTTGTGCTATTGTGCTTTCACAGGTCCGAGTTTTGTGAGCTGTCATGGTCAAAAAGGTGCTGAGTCTCAGTTTCCTCATCTGTAAAATGGTGTGCACACTTTATAAAGCTGGTGAGAGAAAGAGAGCTTCTAAATGGTAAAGATTGGCATGGAAGGTGCTGGGGTGGAAGTGGGTTCCAGCATCCCACGGGGCCACTAATAATGGTGACAATAGATCAGGGTTCAGGGGAAAAGGGCCCAGGGGACCCCAGGATGCGGTCCTGGACGTTTTCTCCAAACGCACTTTGCGTCGGATCTATCCCACGAGCCCTTTTTGGGTGGCGAGACCCATTCCCCTCCACCTCCGCCGCCTTTTGGCCTGTACGTCTCTAGCTCCCTGATCATATTTTATTTTGTTTTACTGTCATAGGCTTATGTGAAAGAGTGAGCACTGGCACTTTTAAATGCCCGGGGCGAGCTTCCTAAAACAACACCTGAGCAATTAGCAAGAAAAGCGCACGAGGAAAAAACACGTTTATGACTTTTAAAGGCAGGTTCATCTGATGGGGTTGGAGGGAGAAAACCGTCAAAAATGAGGGAAGCCATGGGGACTAGGGCTAGCCACCTGGCAGCCCCCTGTTATAACTAGTTATTCTGTGCTCAGCTCAGGTGTTTCTATACTGATGAAATAGTTTGTGTGCTGCGAGCGTCCTCTAAATGTCAGCACCTGAGGAAAAGCCCCCATCACCCCACCCTAGTTACATCTCTGATGGATGTCATTGTACAATTAGGAAGCCCCTACAAAAGAAAGCCTATCTTTGTGAGCCTCCCAGAGCCAGGGCTCAGCTAGCACAGCCCTGGAGGCCCAGCGTCGCTCACCTCCAAGACAAAATGGTCCATTCAAGCAGCAGGGTTTCCCAGAAAACACTAGCTTCCTGGCTTTTACACGCTGAATTTGTTTTCTGCTCCCAGAAGCAACTGAGGGAATGACAAAGATAAAATGTTCACCTCCCTCCCTGAAAGGTTAGACACCGAATGATTTGCTCCTCTTGTTCTTTTAAGGCCTGTTTCCTCAGGTTCTATATCACAATATTCAGAACTCCCACCATGTGTTTACATGTCAGTTTTTGAGGATCTGTCACAGCAACTTGTGAAACTACTAATTTTCTTTTTGATTCAGAAAATGAATTCAATCTAAAAAAGAATATTTTAGAGAGCAAAAGTTTCTAGCTTGTACATACCAATAAATACAGCCCTTTGATGCTAAGACCTACCAAGAGACAAACACAGACTCAGAAAGTCATTCTAAACGTTCCTCCAGGAAATTAGAGCCCCCATCAAGGGGCTCCTGGATGGTTTTCCTTCCAGCTAATCAAAGCACAGAGTTAAAAGGGATCTCTTTCATCCTCTGCATTTATTTGACAAATGTTGTGATTAGCCAATTTAGATGTAGGCCTTCATTTGGGCTGTAACTTTTCAGAGGCAAAGTCTGTTTCTCTTCATGTATTTTCAAGGCAGCACTGCCTGGTGGATGAATATGGAATCTCTAGGCTCTTTAGATCTTAATGCTGCCTTTTACTACCTGTGTGACCTCCAACAAGTGCCTTCATCTCACCCTTAATCAGTCATATTATCTAGGCAATGAGGGAGTTGGTCCAGACCAGAGGTGTCAGCTCAGATACAAATGGATCCTGTGGGACAGATCTTGACTTAGAAAAAAAACTTCAAATTAATATTACCTACGTTGTGCTGCATTTTTTATTTATTTTGTTAAGTGTTTCCCAATTACAGTTTAATCTGTCCACTTGGGAGGTGGATGGGCCATATGGGGGACTGTGGCCAAAGATGGACACCTTTGGTCAACACAGTCTCTGAGGTCCAAAACCTTTGGTCTTACCATCAGAGGCAAGTACATCATGTCCACAAAAGAAAAAGAATATTTACCAGGACCAAGAAGCAGAATGGCTCAGTGGATCCAAAGCCAATACTGGAGTGAGCAATGTAACAATAACAATCAATTCATCAATAAACGGTTATTAAGTTCCTACTGCAAGCCAGACACAATGGACAAGATCAAAAGCTGTGTGGAAAACGGGAAAGAGACTACATTGGTCCTCTCTTTAAACAGAGACTCTATCCTCCAGTCCAAGGATCCAATCAGAACAAAAGGATGAGAATGAGGCAACAACGACAATAATAATATTAGTAGCAGCTGGAGTTTTTAAGTGTTTTGGGGTCTGCAAAGCCATTTACAATATTATCTTATTTTTTCCTCACAACGCTCCTAAGAGATAGGTGCTGTTTATATCTGCTTTTGAGGAAACTGAGTTGGATCAAAGTTCAGGGACTTCCTTATCCAGGGTCACTCGGCTAGTGAACATTGAGGCTGCATTTGGATTCAGGGAAGGTTCTAATCACTGTACCATCTGGCTGTCTCTGAGACATAATAGACTGGAGGTTCACACAATTATCTATGAAGATAAATTAAAGAAGTCAGTCCACACCAGTGCAGGAAGTTTGCACGTAGGGGATTTGTTATATAAATGAAATCATGGATTTCACCCCTTGTACCATGACCTCCCCCCCAAAAAATTAGGATTTGGTGAGCTGGCTAAGAAAAATCCAAATACAATTTTAATTTCAGTAGGGAAGATCTGTCTGTACGTGAGGTTTAAGTGATTAAATTATGCGAAATGAGTTTCTTATGAAATTACATTACATAAATTTCATTCCATGATAAAGTCAGAGAAAGAAACCCCAGCCATCTCATGATATTGATGATAGTGTTTGTAATTCAGCAAGGGAAGTTAATGATGAAAGAAGAACACTTGAAGGGCCTCAGCATCTGTTTCGGTTCACCTTTTGCTGATCAATACTATTCAGCTCCGACTCTGGAAAATCAAATTCATCCTCGTGTCTCAGACCGGAGCCAAAAGCCCACATCTCTCTGTCTCTCCCTCACCATCTAAATCTTTTTAAAACTTTTCTTAGTGTTTTTTTTTGGCTTGATTTTCTTCCAACTCTTACCTAAGGACTGAATTATGTGGAAGAGACCTTATTTGGGGTTGGATAATTTGTTCACAATTTATTTACTTGTTTCCAAATGATTCTTCCAGTGATGCTTCGTGGCTGTCAATGACTGATAGATCATCAGAAGAATCAAAATGTTGAGTGACCCAAAGGTCTACAGCCACAAGGGAGAAGGAGCAAATTTGTTATTTATCATCACGAGAAGTCACAGGGCGGCGGCAGAAGCTCAGGATTTGGGGATTGGAGGACCGAGGATGGAGCCCTGGCTTTGCCATTCCCAAGGGGCAAGCCTCGTGCCCTGTTCTCTTTCCTGGTCTGTAAAATTCAGGCCTCTGAAGTCCCCCTCACGACCTTATGACCATCTGATCTTGAAGATCTCTGACAACTCTGTCTTATCAAGGGGAACAAGGGGCCTAGGAGGAGAGGCTGGAGGGCTGCCCTGGTACTGAGGCAGAGGAAGCTCTCTGGTGAGGTGGGGGGATCCAGGACCACGGACAGCACTCTGTGGGCAGCAACCTGCCCAGGCTGAGAGGGTGGCCACGGTCCCAAGGGCTGAGCCCTTTCACTAAGAGCTAGCCCACCACCACAGTGCCACAAAGTCACTCTCCTCTGCTCCTCACAGCAGCCCTGGGACCAGCAATATTACAGGTTCTGGGTACAGAGAGGAGAGGAAGCAGTCCCAGAGATGCTCAGCGAGGGGGGATTTGGGCTAAAGCCTTCCTGAGGCAAAGCTCAGACCGTGGCCCAGGGAGCCATCCAAGCTTTCTTACCGACCCACCCCTTGGCCATGCCTGAGAATGAATGGGTCCCAGTCCTCCCTCAGCCAGGGCTGCCCGGGCTGTTCCATTGAGTGCCTTCTGCGGACTCAAGGCACCAGAGCTCCCTGGGAGGCCTGGACTTGTCATGTTTCAAAGTTATCTTCTGGGAGATTACTGCTGGGCCGTCGGGTAAACTGCTCCCCTGGGTCTGCTCACTCCACAGCGGGTCAGGTCATTCAGCTCTTCCCATGCTCCTCTCAGTCTGACAGAGGGGACAATAATATCCTGACAGCCCCAGATCAGAGTTCCTGCCAGAGTTGTTTCCAGAGAATATTGAGTTTGTGTGTGTGTGTGTGTGTGTGTGTGTGTCAGTGTATGCATGTGTAAGTGTGTGTATGTGAGTATGACTGTGTGTATGTGTGTGAGTGTATATATGTGAGTATGTGAATGTGTGAGTGCAAGTATGTAAGTGTGTGTGTGAGTGTGTGACTGTGTGCATGTGAGTGTGTAAGTACAAGTATGTATGTGTGTGTGAATGTGTGAGTGTGTATGTGAGTGTAAGTATGTGTGTATGACTATGTGTGTATGTCATGTGTGTGTAAGTGCAACTGTATGCAAGTGTGTATGAGTGTGTATGTGAGAGTGTGTGTGTGACTGTGAGTGTGTATGTGAGTTTGTAAGTGCAAGTGTGTATGAGTGTGGATGAGTGTGTGTGTGTGAGAGTGTGTGTGTGTGTAAGTGTGTCTCCTCCAGGATCCCCCTCTTAAAGGCTGTACTCTTACTGACCACTCTCCTCCAGTTCTGCCTCCGGTTTTAAACACCCAGGGGCGCAGGCAGCTCCACTAGTTGCAAGAGCAGATTACCATCCGTTTCAAGACGAGCCTCCAATGTTCTCATCATAAAATCTCTGAGAGTCCTAAAGCTCAGGCAGCTGCAGGACAAGTGGGAGACCTGCTGGGTGGGTTCCAGCCACTCTGGGGGACCAGGAGTCTGAAATCCCACGTGACTGACTGTTGGGGACAAAAGGCTTAGAGGAAGCCATCAGCGGCAGGCTCCAACTTTCTGAGGCATCGGCCACGAAATCCTGGGCTAGCTTCCTCAGCCCCCGGCAGGGATCCACAAAATGACCTCCCATGTTTCCCCAGGCAATTTCTGAACCACAACCAAGTGAGAGACAGGAAGAGAGTGGAGGTCTCCCTAAAAGAGCCTGTGTATATGTTGGGGGTGGGGTGACTGACTAATGATGGAGAATATTTCTTTTTTTAATTTTTTTTCCGCTGAGACAATTGGGGTTAAGTGACTTGCCCAGGGTCACACAGCCAGGAAGTGTAAAGTGTCTGAAATCAAATTAGAACTCAGGTCCTCCTGACTTCAGGGCTGGTGCTCTATCCACTACAGTGCCCCCTAGCTGTCCCACTGGAGAATATTCTTATATAATATTGTGAAGGCAAGGATAAAGGGCACTGCTGTACAACTCAAATAGAATCTCTACACTCACCTCCCAGGGGTGTTGGAAGGATCAAGAAAGCACTTAGCACAGGGCCTGGCACATAGCGAGCTCTATATAAATGATAGCTATCATTATTATTAATAATGGAGCCTTAAAGCAGTAACATGATCAATACACTATAATTAATATCATAATAATCCATATACAAAGATCCCAGTAGCCACATATTGACTTAGTTTAAAATGTCCCATTATTTCGTTTCGGGCTGCACTTGGGACACCGCTGATAGACAATCAGTAGAGACTGGAGGCAGAGAATCACTTCCATAATCCTCGGACTCCAACCTTCCTGTTTCATTCTCCCTCTTTGGGAGCTGAGGAGTCCTTCCAAAGCTCCAGGTCCCCCATCCCCAGGCACCCAGAGTCTTCCTCCCCCTTCCTTCCCTGGCCCGCCCCCAGAATGGTCAGTTGCCCACTCTTGTTAATTTCACTCACACCACGTCTGTCAGATTGTCCTTTGCACTCCCTTCACAAAGCCTCCGCCCACAGAACAAGTCCTTCCTCATCCTCTTCCCGATCGCTGCCTCCTAGTCCAGCCACAGGAGTGTCCTTCCTACATGGGCTGGCCCTCACTCCCAAACTCCCAGTGGCTCCCTGCTGTTTCCAGGATAAAGTAGGAAACCTGCAGCCGGCATCCAAGGCTCCCTCCTCAGGCGTATTCTCCCTACGAGTTAGCCAGGTCTGGACCTCCCTAAGTGACAAGCTGTCAGTGACCCTCAAAGTCACTCTTCCCTAAAGTCCCTCATGATGACCCCAGTGGAACATGCTCTCCGGCTAGGAGGGGGCTTTTCCCTGAAGGTCACGCCAGGAAAGCTCTTCCCTCTGAGCCACAACCAAGGCCGGACCACGACCAAATCCACGCAGCCATTTTCTCCTGCAGGAGGTAGGTCCATCTCCCCCTGGCTCCCTTCACATCTGTCACCAAAGTGACCCTTTCTGGCCCTCGCTTCTCTGGGTGTTGTCTCCCCCATGGGAAGGGGATCTCGTGATTAACAGGGAACATCCTTGCTTTTGTATTTGTATCCCTGGGACCTAACAAGTGCTGGTGGAGAGTGACACGACTTTGGGAAGTTTCATTCGGTTATGGAATATTATTGTTCTGTGAGAAATGACCAGCAGGACGATTTCAGAGAGGCCTGGAGAGACTTGAATGATCTGATGCTGAGTGAAATGAGCAGAACCAGGAGATGAATATACATGGTAAGAACAAGACTATACAATGATCAATTCTGATGACATGGCTCTCTTCAACAAAGAAATGTTTCAAACCAGTTCCAATGATCTGGTGATGAAGAGAGCCATCTGCACCCAGAGAGAGGATTACAGACACTGAGGGTGGACCACAACCTAGCATTTTCACTCTTTTTGTTGTTTGATTTTGCTTTCTTTCTAATTTTTTTTTCTTTTTGATCTGATTTTTCTTGTGCATATGTATGTGTATAGAAGAATTGCACGTTTAACATATATTGGATTGCTTGCTGTCTAGGGGAAGGGGGGAAGGGAGGGAGAAAAATTTGGAACACAAAGTTTTTAAATGGTGAAAACTCTCTTTATATATTTTGAAAAGAAAAGCTATTATTAAAAAAAAGAGCTGACTCTACTGTCCCCCCCATCCCCTCACCATGGGTCATAGAGCCCCGTAAGATATCAGAAGTAGGACCTGAACCCAGATTTTTCTAACTCTCTCCACAGGCTTCCTCTTTGTGGTTTCTTATATAAATTGTGAAAATAAATTGATAAGAAAAAATATTCTGGAGTTTGAATTTAAAATCCACCGAGGTCAGCCTATCTGAAATATCTGTACATGAGGAGAAAAGAATCTGCTTTTTTGTTGTTGTGTTTAAAGGTTGATAAATTGTATTCATTTGAAAGGTTGTATGTGTATATGTATACACATACAAACACATACATGTATTTTATGAGAGACTTTGTTCTCTGAACCAACTTAATCTCAAGGACAGTTTTAATATTTTTCCCCTAGCAAAATTTATTTATTTTGAATACACATTGCTTTATGAATCATGTTGGGAGAGGAAAATCAGAGCAAAGGGTAAAAACCATGGGAGAGAGAGAAAAAAAATGAACATACATTCAATTTCCATATTTCTTTTTCTGGATGCAGATGGCATTTTCTATCCAAAGTCTATTGGGATTGCCTTGGAGCACTGAACCACTGAGAAGAACCAAGTCTTTCATGGTTGATCATTGCACAGTCTTGCTGTTACTGTTATATTCCTGGTCCTGCTTGATTCGCTCAGCATCAGTTCATGCAAATCTTTCCAGGCCTTTCCAAAATCAGCTTGTTCATCATTTTTAGAGAACAATAATATTCCATTTCCTTCAAGTACCACAACTTGTTCAGCCATTCCCCAATTGATGGTCATCTACTCATTTTCCAAAGAAATGCTTATTAATTGTTGTTATCTAGGTAGATAATTATAAGAAATCAATGAGATATATGTTTTCAGATATGAAAAATAAATTTCCTATCTCTTTTCCAGATTATCATGTGGTTTCAAAGTACAAATTTCATATGAACTAATACTACAAAGGCAGAAATTATTAACATTAATGCTTATGAACAGATAATTTATAATAGAACCTGCATTTTTTTAAGTTTGAAAAAAAATTTAAATGAAGTATGAATCATGTTCACTAATGTGAAAGTAACCCCCAATAGAGCCCAATTTTCCTTTTAATCAGTCATCTTTTTATATCTTGCATAAATTGTGTGGTACATTCATTTAAATACAAAAAAGTTACATTTTACAATTATAATTATGATTCCTAAAATTATCTGAAGGAGATGGACTTTGCCTTCTGTATAGATGAATATTTATTCTATTATCTATTTAATATGATTCTATTTATTTCTACATAAAAATTAGCCAGTAATGAAGTCTCATCGAGCAGAGATGGGACAAGATGCATTTGCAAATTTCTCATTTAAGAGTAGAGGCTAATTCATTAATAAGTGAAGAGAAGACCTGTGGGATGAAATGGAAAGCAAAGGCTAACGCTGGGCCTCTGAGAATCTGAGCCCTGCTCTGTCCGCCCTGTATGGGCTAGCAGGGTGAGCTTCCCCAAGTCCTGTCCCTTTTCTGGGTCCCCATCTGTAAAGTGGCCATTTCTATGGTTCTTTCCAGTTCTAACATCCCATGAGAGCACCTATAAAAACTGACTTCTCCCCATCATCAACGTGAGTCCATAAATGACATCTCTGAAGTGCTAGAGAGCTTCCCCCAAATACACCTGCAGAGAGAGGACTGCAAAGAAAGGACTTTGATCGGGGGCAACGGGCTGGCTAGTGCCTTTGTCCAGTACTTGGGATCCCTTTTCCTTGGGCCACGGACAGCTCAGCGTTTCCTGAGGTTGGAAGGTGAATCGAATGTCCAGAAACCTAATTTACTCGATAATGAGAGGCTGAGATGAGGCGCCAAGGAAGAGTGAAACGTGGTAATGACCTTCTCTCTTGGGCCAAGGAAATGGCAGCTGGATGATCGGTCGCAGAGGGTGTTGGTGAGAAGGCTGAATGAAGGTGTCAGGGGCTGGCAGTGTGGAGCAGCCACCTGGGAGTCAGAAGCCTGGGTTCAAATGCAGATTCAGCCACTCTCTGGCCTTCCATTCTTATGGAGTGCTCCCCCTTTGAGGGCAGGGAGGTGGTTACCCTTCTGGGGATCTCCAGCGGTTAGGGTGAGGGGGCATAGCCCCTGCATGTACTCTACCACTGACCCCTTGGGCTTCTGGGGCGAGGGAGCACCTGGAAACCAGCTCGATCATCCTTCCTCCCAAAGAGCTCGCACAAACCTTCAGAACCAGTGGCTCCCATCCCAAAACACAAGGGGTCCAGGTTCCTGAGCCACACAGGGGGCAAAACTCACAACTGGCTGGGTCTGATTAGTCCCAGCATTCCCAAATGCTTTTTAAAGGAAAAAGTCCAAATTAATTTTGTCTGCAGGATGATCACCGCTACGATAGAAGGAGACCTTTCCCAGTGTCAGTGCCAACCCAGAGCTGGGCACCCCTGCCAGGAGGCGGCCCCCACCCTCTGCCACTTCTGAAAGTCAGCCTGCTGCCCGAGTGCCAGCCACGGAGGCCCACAGGATCAGAGACTCGGAGCAGGAAGGTACCTTCTTACAGACACAGAGCCTCGGACTTGGCCGGGCTCACATGGCTAGGAAGTGACTGAGGGGGCCGGTCCAGACTGTCTCTTGCACCAGCAGCTCTCAAAGAGTAACGTATGGCCACGGTCCCCCAGCATCCTTTCGGGACTCCTTGAGGTCAAACTACTTTCACGAAAAGCCAAGATTTTAAATTTCTAATGTGACAAAAAATAACAGATCTACCCCACAGAAGCAAAGGCTCTTTGGGGGAGGTGGGACTTTAACACCAGCCACCTGGGTTAGATCTTTCCCAGGCAGGTCAGGGGGGCTGTAGAAGGTACAACCCGCCATCCACCATAAGGAGCACTTTGCTCCGGCTCCCTTGCCTACTCCATGCCCAGCAACATCTGGCTCACAGGAGTCCCCCACATGGACCAAGCAGGTCTTGAGTAGCCAGGCAAGCAGCTGCCAGCCCAGAAAACAAATCCTTCCGGGGGATGTGACAGAAAACGCCCAGAGCTAAACACCAGCCCTACCTGTGCACGGCCAGGAGGACGGGTCCTGGGTGCAAGGTGATACGCAGCATGCAAGATTTAATTAGCAAGTGCATTCCCAGCCTACGAAGGAAGCCACTGGAGAGATGGGAGCCCACATCCCCACTGACTCTGCCAGCCACAGAATCAAGAGGATGCAGCTGCAGGAAAACCCCCTCCAGAGGCTTCTGGCAAACTGTTTTTAGACTGCCCCATCCCCAGGCCTGCAAATCAGCTTTTATGGAGGACGAGCACGCGGCGTCGCACAATCGTCTCCAGTTTCATGGGGGTGCCCCCTAAAAGCCGCCTTGCTCCCCTGCCGGTTCGCAGGCCCTGAAGTGCAAGAAAGACCAGTCGCATTAACTCCTCAGCAAATGAAGTTTTCTCCCAGGACAACACAGGAAAAGGCTGCAGAGCCCCTGGTGTGGGGCCCTGGGTGCTTGCCCCACTTGGGGAGGGCTCCTTCTGGGCTTCTGCTGATGGAGAGGAGGGCAACCAGAAAGGCTTCCAAGGATGGAGACTCCGTGCGGGCCCGGGGAGGCGGCTCTGTTACCAAGGACTCGTCTGCTAAATGAGCCGGTCCCAGTGATGAGATCTCTGGCCTGCTAAGGGGCAGGTGTGTCGGACTCCACATCAGGGCGCGTGCCATGGACAAAACTCTGACGCGCTCATTAATGGAGGGACCCTGCCCCCTCCCTGCCCCACTGCAACCCTTGTCCACATCAATCCTCCTGAGGGCCCTGACCAGGGTGCTGGGCACTCTCCCAGGAAATGCTCAACACCGGATTCCAGGGAACACAGGAACTTTGTTCAGACCTCATGCCCGGTCCACCTGGGCATCCCTCCCTCCCTTGCCACCTTCTCTTATGCATCTCCCCGACTCCACCTTCTCCTCTGGACTTGTGGATTTGCCAGACATTGCAGCTCACTCCCACCCACCATGCCCCCTTCCCATTGCTCTCGGGGCTGCCTCAAGTTGGACTCTTCAGCCTGGGGCCTTGCATGACTTGATATCCAATGGCACCAACGGAAAGACCATTTGGCTATTTGGAATACTGAAATATTGGAAAGGACTTGTAATCAATTCCCGATGCTAATACAGACTCAGGCAAGTCTGCCCATATCGGACCTTCCAGTTTCTCCTGATAGAATAAAAAGCACGGGGCTCTCCATTGGCTAACCCCTGCTTTCTCCAAGCCAAACATCTCTCCTCCTCTCCCCCATCACTCACTCCTCTCCTGCAGGAAGCGTCTTCCTCCTTCTATTGCCCGCTTTCCACCAGGCAGAGCTCTGGGTC
>JAJPUD010010125.1:29885-41239 GCA_023553655.1 Myrmecobius fasciatus
GAGGAGGAGGAGGAGGAGGAGGAGAGATCTTTGAACCATTCTTGTATTTTTCCAACTGGGAATCAGAGTGGACTGAGGGCTGGACTCACGACTAGGAAAACCTGAGTGGGAAATCTACTCCACTCACTGACTACCTGGCAAGTCATGTAACCTGTCTGTCTCAGTGTTCTCATCTGTAAAATGGGAATAATAAGAACACCTGCTTTTGTTGGGTTGCTGAGAGAATAAAACATAATACTTGTAAAATGATTTGGGAAGCTTAAAGCTCTATGTAAATGCTGTTATTATTATTACCACTACTCTGCCTCTGTTCAAAGCCCAGCTCAAGCCCTCTCCCCATCACAATGCTTTTAGTTCCTTGATTGATTTACAATTTGTCTCCAAGGGGAGAAGGGAGCTGGGAGACAAGAAAAAACAGTTGTTTCAAATGATTCTGCATTTCTAGTCGATGCATGGGCAATAACAGTTCCTTCCCATTTCTCTACTTGCTCATTTTGTTTTATTAATCAATCAACTGGCAACCGTATATCACCACCTATGTGCCAGACACTGTGCTGAGTGCTGGGGAGATGAAGGCAGAAATGAAACATTTTCTCCCTCAATGAGCTTCTCTTCCTTCAGTGAGACAAGAAGGAAGCCGAAGGGCTGTCGTGGCCAAGAAGGGATATGTTTGTTTGGTTTGGCTCCCTAGGATGGAAGATGGAGGGATAAGTGGAAGGTGCAGAGAGGGAAAAGAAGCCCAAACAAACAAAACCTCCTGCTGATGAGGGCTGCCCCACTTGGTGGGAATCACCATGGTAAGGCTGGATGGTCCCTCACTGGGAGAGCTGTAGCGTGGGAAGACTTGGGGGTCCAGAGCAGATGAGAAGGATGCAGATGGCCATCAGAGCTCCAAACATCTGTGATTCCATGAGCTTAGAAAGTCCCAAGTCCTTACACTGAGCCATAGATCCAAAGGTGCAAGGTTGTCCACTACAACCCTGCTCTCTTGATAACGGAAGCTCCCTTCTCCTCTCCCGGAGCTAAGGAGTTCCATAAGTTTTACTAACCTCTGGGAAACATTGCCTTTGGCTGAAAAAAAAATCCTCCTTGACATCTTGTTTGCAGACTGTTCTAGGAATTGGTTAAGTAATTATTCGTGCTTCTTCGAGGTGCTATGGGAGAGGAACAAGCAATTATTGTCATTTGACTTAATAAGAAGGTCTGAATTACTGATAGAAAGCCTCAAGCCTGCGGAGGGGAAAGAGCCTTCAGATCATGTCCCTGAAATTAAATATCCAGAAACCCTTTTTAAAAGCACCTAGGTTTGAGGGAGTGCAATTGATTTTGTAAATGACCTATTGATCAACATGCTTTTCATCTTTACTGAAGGGAAAGCATTTGGTATCTCTGTTAACACGATTATAGATAGATTAATGAGATTTCAATAAGATCTGCCTTGGTACAATGCGACGACGCATTTACAAAAAGTACGGCCAAACAACCTCCCATCTAGAAATTGCTATTGAGGGAATAAATGTAAATGGCTCACTTGAACTCTGGATCAATTCAAATTATTTCTAGTAAGTGCCAGATTTCTCCTGGGTGTTTTATTTCAAAAAAAAAAAAAATCAAATGCCTGAAGTTTGGAAGATCGGTTTCTCAGGTCCTTTTGAAACTCGGCACAGCATCATGGTACAGCAGAAAAAGCATCTTGGAGTCAGGCAGTCCATCAGCAAATCAATCAACAAACATTAATTAAGTCAGAGAATTTTGTCTCTGTCACTAGCTGGGTAACTTCGGGAGAATCATGTCCCCTGAGCCTCTGTTTTCTCATTTGTAAAATGAATGAGCAGGACCGACAGCCCCAGTTCTCTTCTAAGTTCAATTTTCTATGAGTCTGCAATATGAATCAACTAGAGAATTGCAAAAACACATCAATAATGGATCCATGCCTCCCTCCACAGTGTCTTGATTCTGGCTTGGGATCCTGCCCAGCCCCCAAGAGAGGCTGAAAGCTTTAGGAGGAGAGGGGACCTCCGAGTCTGCCTAGTTCATGTGCTCGTTCTAGAGACAAGGGAGCTGAGCCCCAGAAGCCAAGGGTCTTGTCCAAGCCCACTCGGGCGAGGGCCAGAGCCGGCGTGCAAAGCCAAGTCCAGAGGTCTCTCAAGGGCATCAGACCCAAGGGCTCTGAGGCACCCAGAAGCAGAGAAGATGTCACCATCACCTTGTCCACTGTCTCCCATCAGGCCTTGATGGAGGGAGCCCACTCCTCTGAACCCAAAAGCCCTGAAGCAGAAGTTCTCCGGACCATCACGGAACCAACTTCAACTGCAGCCATCACGGCCATCACTGAGGAGGCTGATCATTGTTCAGAAAGGGCCACCAGCAATAGCTGCAGGAACAACTGCCACCGGAGAAGCCCAAGAGGCGGCCCCCACCCTGGTCCCCAGTACCATCAGTCCTGCTTCCAACCAGTCCTTAAAGCGATCACTCGGGGAAGCAATTCTCATGGAGATGGGGCCAGTCCGACCCAGCCAACAGCTGACCGAATGCCATGCCCAGGGCAGACAAGCTGAAGCAGCCAGGAGGCAGCACATGGCTGGCAAGCTACCCCTCTGCCCCATTCACCACCACCAAGACTTCCATCTCCCCTCAGGCCCTGATGGAGACTGTCCAAGCCCCTGAACCCAAAAGCCTTGGGGACCACCATGTTTCCAGGCAAGCTCCCCCAGCCACCATCTTGGCAGGGGCTCACAGCCACAGCTACCAAAGACCCAGAAAAGAGAGTGTTTGCCCCAAAGCCCTTGACCTGTTGAATGCCTTGGTGTCAGAAATATTAGGGGAGATGACATTGAGACAATATCAGCATCTGCTTTGCAGCTATGCCCCCACGACACGGGAACTTCCCCCTAATAGACAGCTGAAATCTTCCTTGTGCGTGACAGTCCCCATTGGACCAAGAGCTCCCCAAGATATTCGCATAGGACTTTGCATATAGTAAGTGCTTAATAAAGGCTTTCCCCTTTCATTCCTATTCATTCATTCATCCATTTATTCGGATATCCATCCTGACCAAAAACCCCAACCTCCATTCATCCTCCTGAAAATATGAAGCGAGTTTTAACCACAAAATGGAACTAGGTTTTAAATAAATACCAAAGGAAGTGAGTGGGAAACATTATTAATATGGGCCCAGAAAAATGCTGCGACTTTTACCAGCATCTAATATATGAGGTTTCTCTCAGGAAATTAATCACTGGAGAAGTTCTTTGAGGACTCCTGTTTTCAGCATCACTGATCAATAGTCTTGTGTGTTGGTGTTCTAGGGCTCAGAACTTATTTTCTTTTTATTTTTTTTTCTAGATATATTTCTAATTTATCATACTGCCCAAGAAAAATCAGATCAAAAAGGGAAAAAAATGAGAAAGAACAAAAAGCAAGCAAACCGCACCCCAAAAAAGGTGAAAAATACTATGTTGTGATCCACACTCAGGCCCCATAATCCTCTCTGGATGCAGATGGCTCTCTCCATCACAAATCTATCGGAACTGGCCTGAATCACGTCATTGTGGAAAAGAGCCAAGGCCATCACAATTGATCATCACATAATCTCATTATTACTGTGTCCAATGTGCTCTTGGTTCTGCTCACTTCACTCAGCATCAGTTCATGTACGTTCAGAGCTTATTTTAAAAAGAAAGGAGAGTGTTAGAAGAAGGAGAGAGGGCTGCAGCAGAAGGGAGAATTAGGACAAGGAAGGATGGAGGTCTTTTTGTCCAACTTCCTTATCTGACAGATCATGAAACTGAGCCCAAGTGACCAGCCCAAGGTCACAAAGGTAAATGTCAAATGAGGAATTTAAACCAAGGTCCTCTTGGGTCCAGAGATGGTATTTTCCCCACAGAGCCAGAATAAGACAAAGAAAGTGGGAGAGAAAGGGGGAAAGAAGGAAAGAGATGAGAGGGGTGAGGAGAGAAGCAGAGGAAAGAATGAACAGGACAGGAAAGATGGGAAAGATGAAGGGAGAGTAGAAGGAGAACTTCAGAGGGAGCGAGGAAAAGAGCTAAAGTGGAGGGGAGAATGAGATGGAGAGGATGAGACAAGGGAACAAGGGCCGAGAGGAATGGGAAGAGGGGAGAGAAGGGAGAAAGAGAGGGGGAAGGAGAGGATGGAGTATAAGGAGGAAAAGTGAGAGGGGAGAGACAGTGATGGACGCAAACAAGACAATGGGGAGAAGAGAAAGGGGGAAACAAAAGGAGGGAGAGAGGAAAGACGGGGGGGAGGGGGAGAGAGACAGAAAGGGTGCACACACAGGGAGTTTCCCATTGAAACACGCCAGTCCTTATTCTTCTCCTTAAGAGGCTGCTCAGCTTCAGTCATTCTTTTCCTGGGAACCCGAGGGAATAAAAATGATGATAATGAGGATGGTGAGGATGATGATGAGGGGGAGCACAGCAATAAGGGGGAGGATGGTGATGATGGTGAGGAGGAACACAATGATAAACAGGAGGATGGTGATGGTGATAATGCTGGTGGTGATGGTACTGATGACGGCGGCAATGACGAACACAGTGATGATGAAGATGATAGCCTCCAGGGTCTGCTGCACAAGGGGGTCTCCCATGATCACAGCTGGCGTTCGCCCTCCATTTTCAGAGGACCAATGACACTGGGGGTGATGCCTTGACTTGGGAGTGAATTGGATTTAAGTCAGGTGTGTTTCTAGAACCCTGAAGCCCCCAGAAGCCTTTCCATTGCCCATCAGAGAGCCAGCGGGCCCTCCCTCTCAACATCACTTTGTGACTTGGATGTTTAGAATTGACTTAGGTACCCCTAGGGAGTAGGGGTGCAGCACATCTATGTAAGCTTCTCAGGGCAGGGGAACAGTGTTTTGTCTTTGTACCCCCAACACCTAGCACTGTTCCTTGAACATGTTCAGTTTAATTAGGTGGGGCAGAGGATGCCTCTGCACCAGGGGCCAGTCCATGGAAGGTCCTTGCCCTGGAGCCCATTCCTCTGATCGATCCCATTGGCTGGACCCTGTTTACTCCTTCACTGCAGGCTCTATTCTGCTACTGACTCCTGGGCTTCCTGCTTGACTGTGACCCCCTCTCCTCCTCCACCCACCCCACCTTTTCTTTTCCTTTGATCATCTCCAGAAGTGCTTCAAGAATTAAATCTTTGCTCCCCTATTCTATGCAGGTTTGCTCTAGGGCAGTCTTCCCTCACATTTTCCTAAATACGGTTTTATTACACTCTGTGAGAGGTACAGATATGCTCAGAGATGGCTCCCTCAAAAAATCCGGCAGTTATTCTGCACATTTATTTATTAATTTTGACATTTATTTAACAACAATATAGCCAAAGTTCTTTGAGGTGCTTATGTCTCCCAAGATAGTATCACAGACTGAAACTGAAGGTGTGAGCAGCTACTGAGAATTATAGGGAGAAAAAACAGATTTCAATGGGAAATCCTAAGAAGGGACTATTTTGTTTAGAGGAATACCACTGCACTGGAGGAGATGTCTCTGTGTTTCTGTTACAGAGACACAGGACCCCAGATTTAGAGCTGAATTGAACTTCCCCTCCCTCATTTTCTTTTTTGTTATTCAGTTTTATTTTACCTTCAGTTCTTCCCCTCACCCCTGCAATTTGCAGATGAAGAAATAGAGACCTTGTTTAAGATCACAGCACTAAGCTTGTGAACCTGAAGAGGAGGAAAAGGAAACATCCCTTGTCCTTCACCGTATTCCTATGCACAGAACCACAGTCACTGAGCTCCCAGCTGATATGATTAATATGCAAGGTATAACACGGCTTTAGTGCACATGTTGGAAGGCACAGTCTAAGTATGGCAAACCTCCAACTGGAATCTCTAAACTTGGGGCTTATAAGCAGCTTCTCCCAATCCCAGCCCAGGTGCCTCTTCCTGTGGATCGACCTCTAGGTCTTCTAGTTCTACCCACTCACACCAAGAAAGTTAAAGCAGCTTACTTAGAAGTTAAAGGAAGAAAACGGAAAATTCTGATTACATTAAATTAAAAAGGGTTTGCACAAACAAAACTAATGCAATCGAGATTAGAAGGGAAACAGAAAGCTGGGGGGAAATTTTATAGCCAGTGTTTCCAATAAAAGCCTCATTTCTAAAATGTATAGAGAATTGACTCTATAAAAATACAAGCTATTCCCCAATTGATAAATAGTCAAAATATACAAAGAGACAATTTTCAGATGGAGAAATTAAAACCATTTCCAGTAATATAAAAAAATGCTCTAAATCACTAATGATTGGAGAAATGCAACTGTGTGCCAATCTGAGGTGCACCTCTCAGAGTGGTTAAAATGACAGAAAAATACAATGATAAATGTTGGAGGGAATGTGGAAAAGTGGGACACTAATACATGATCGGTGGAGTTGTGAAGTGACCCAACCATTCTGGAGAGCAATCTGGAACGACACCCAAAGGGTTATCAAACTGTGCATACCCTTTGATTCAAGTGTCTCTGGGTCTGTAACCCAAAGAGATCATAAAAAAGGGAAAAGGATTCACATGTGGAATATATTTGCAGCAGCTCTTTCTGTAGTGACGAGAAACTGGAGACTGAGAATATGGGTGGGACTAAGTTGAGGAATGGCTGAATAAGATATAGTATGCAATGGAATATTATTGTTCTATAAGAAATGATCAGCAGGATGATTTCAGAATCACTTCAGATTTCAGAAGCTGGAAAGATTTACAGGAATTGATGCTAAGTGAAGTGCACAGAACCAAGAGAACATTGTACACAGCAACAGCAAGGTTGTGTATCAACTCTAGCTCTTTTCAACAGCGAGGTGGTTCAAAGCAATTCCAATAGACTTGTGATGGAGAGAGCCATCTGAATCCAGAGAGAGAGACTGAATGTGGATCACAGTCCTTTTTTGTTCTTGCTTGTTTTTTCCTTTCTTGTATTTTTTCCCTCTTTTGATCTGATTTTTTTTGGGCAACGTGACAAATATGGAAATACGTTTGGAAGAACTGCATGTTTAATCTACATTGAATTGCTGTCTTGGAGAGGAGGAAAGGGAGAGGAGAGGAAGAAAAATTTGGAACACAAGGTTTTGCAAAGGTGAATGTTGAAAACTATCTTTGCATGTATTTGGAAAAATAAAACACTATTTAAAAAAAAAGAAACTAAAGCATGGGGTATTCCAGCAAAATGTCATTGTTTTCAGCTACAGAAAACAACAACAACAACAAAAAGCAATCTTTGTAAATGCAAGCCAAAGAAGCACATTTATGGCTTCAGATTTTAGGTCCCAATGCCAAAAAACAAGGGATTCAGACTTGCAGAGTATCCCTAAAAACCTCTGGATATAGAACACAGAGAGGATGAGATTGGATTCAACAGAACTTCAAAACACACTTTAAAAAATTAGCCCCGCGTCAGTAGGGAAGGATTTCTGGATTTAAAAGGGATTTGACTACATTTGTCCCGTTCGACCTCATTCGTTTCTCTAAAGCTTTGCAAGGATGATTTAAACGTGGCTCACATCTCCACAAGGAGCTATTTTTAAACCAGCGCATTTTCTTTGGTGGCTCCAGAATGCTGATTTCCCAGGGGCACGGCTGGCAAGGAGGGCCAGGGCACCCAGCCTTCCCAGGGCCGGTGTGGGAAAGGCAGAATTGTCGGCACACCCAAGTGCTTGAGACTTGGTGGGAGGCTTCCTGGAGAGGGCCCAGATTCCCCACTACCTGAAGGAGCCAGGTCTGCTTCTAGCCCATTATGGAGAGGGATGGGCTGGCTCTGAATCTCACCTCAGTCACTTACCGGCTGGAGGGTCTGGGAAAGCCATTTTACCACTGCCTGCCTCAGTTTCCTCATCTCTAAAATGGGAATAATAAGGGCACCCCCCTTCAGGGTTCAAATGTAGTAACAGGAGTAAAGCTACAATTCTTAGCCTTAAAGGATGGATTGAGGAGGTCCAGACTCTCCTGAGGTCTCAGACTGCCTGCCAGTCCCGGCCGGAGATGCAGGATTCGGGGGGCACTGAAGTTTATCACCCAAGGGGAGCTCTGAGGTAACCAAGGGTGAAGCTTCCCACAGAGCAGGAATCTGAACCCAGACCTTCATGTGCGAGTGGGATGACCACAATTAAAGGAGAATTAAAAGCACAATTAAAGCAACCTTCTCCCCTCCCAAAGGTCCCCACTGGCCAACTGGGAACACAGAGACAGAACGTGCCTGTGACCCCCTGGTGATTCTTATACATTTAGAGAAACATAAAACATTCTACTTGGAGACTTGAAAATGAATACCTAAAACTCAGTTCAATAATAAATGCATGTAATAAAAAATCTGGGGAAAGGGGAGAGAAATAAGGAGAAGAAAAGGGAAAAGGGGAGAGACTAAAAGGCAAAGAGTAATAGCAAATGAGAGAAGGGGCATTTACAAACATCAAAGCACAAAATAACTGCAAGTTCTTAAGCACTTTATGGACATTCTCTCATCTGATAGAATAAGTGCTATTATCATTATCATGATGGACTCGCTCTGTTAAGTGGGTGTTATGATTATTATTCCCCCTGTACAGATGAGTTAGATAATAAATAAATGAAACACAGTCCTCCCTCTGCCAGGTTTACCCCAGGGGGTACCCCGCTCCATCAGGCCAAGGTCTCCCAATCATAAGCCAGTGTTTCTTCCTCCCCCCCCTTGGCTCCTGAGCAGGAGACTGGAAGGGGCAGAGAGGGCCCCCAATGGGTCCCTGTGTGATTTGGAGCCCAGTAATCCCTCTGCCCCCGGTCTTCCTTAGACACTGGAGGCCTGCAGGCCCCAGGCAGTGGAAGTGCAGTCCAGCTGTGCACCGGTCTGAGACTGGGCAAGCTGGCCCGGGTCATCAGGGGAAGGGGGGAGACTGGAGAAAGCTGCTGAGACTTGGCTGCCCAGCCCTGGCCCATCTGCTTATCTTTTCCACCGGGACTTGGAAAGCTTGTTTAATATTTCCATTTTCAACCAAACAAGAGATAGAAACCATTACAGGATGTCAAATGAATAAGTTTGATTACATTTAAGTTTTTGCACAAACAAGATCAATGCAGCCAAGTTTAGAAGGAAAATAGAAAATTGGGGAAAACATTTTTTATAATAAGTTTCTTCAATAAAAGGTCTCTTTTTCACATATATAGAGAAATGAGTTGAATTTATAATAAGATAAATCATTCCTTAATTGATAAATGATCAAAAGATAAGAACAGGCAATTTTTAGATAAAGTAATCAAAGTTCTCTCTAGACATAAGAAAAAATGGACTAAATTACTAGTGATTAGTGAAATGCAAATTAAAACAACTCTGAAATACCACCCCATACCTATTAGATTGGCTAATAGGACAAAAAAGGAAAATGATAAATGTTAGAAGGGCTGTGGGAAAATTGGGACACTAAAGCACTTTTGGAGAAATTGGGAACTGATCCAGCTTTTCTGAAGAATAACTTGGAACTATGTCCAAAGGATTATAAAGGTGACCCAGTAATACCAATACGAGCTATGTATCCAAAGAGATTTATTTTAAAGGAGAGGGGAGAGAGAACATCTACAGCAGCTCTTTTTTGTGGTGTCCAAGAACTGGAAAATTGAGAGGATATCCATTGATTGAAAAATGATGATTGCGATGGAATACTACTGTGCTCTAAGAAGTGACAAGAAGAATACTTTTGGAAAATCCTTGAAAGACTAAAATGAACTGATACAAAGGGAAATGAGCAGAACCAGGAGAACACTGTACACAATAACATCAATATTGTCAGATAGAAAACTGAATGGCAGCTGTTTTCAGCAGCACGATGATCCAAGACAATTCCAGAGGATTCATAATGGAAAATGCTTTCCACTTTCTGGGAAAGAACTGATAGGGATCGAATCGTACCTTGTTTTGCTTTATTTTTCTTGGTGTTTTTCTTGGGGGTGGGCATCTGGGGATGGAAATGTTTCCCAGGACTGCACATGTATAACCTATTATCAAATTGTTTCCCTTCTCAATGAGAGGGGAGGGGGATTTTGGAACACATTTTTTTTAAAAATGAATGTTAAAATTTTGTTTTTATGTGAATTGTAATTTTTTTAAACTTTCCATTCTCATTAAAGAATAAAGGCATGCAGTGTGATGATTTATCCCAGGATTTTAAGTGGGAGGCAAGTGTACTGGCAATAACCTGGCAATTTTTATTTTATTTTGGGAAGGATGTGTTATTTCAAACATAATTCTCAAGGGAGTCAGAGGAGTCCAGATGGAGAAGAACTAGATGCTTTATACCTAAGGGACATCTACCCATGGCACTAGTCGGGCACAAACAGGATAGGGCAGGGTTATAAAGGGAGCCCAGGGACACAAAGCCCAAATGGGGTCATGAAGGGCCAGACATGACAGAAAAAGGACTGTACCATCCCCGAATTTCAAGGCAAGAAGGACATTACCAAGACAAGAGAGGATCGTTTCCTTCCCCCAACAGCTGAGCCTGCACTAGGCTGGCACACAGGCTAACTCCCTACCGATGATATTTTCTACCTAGGGGCAGAATGACAGAGACCGATGCTTGAGGGGCCAGGGGCATGGTGCCCCCAAGCATGCTGGCAGTGCCGAGAGAAGGGGGTTTGGTGAGTGTCTAGGGCATCCCATGCCCAGAGGGGTGGTGGTGGAGTTTGAGCTGGGTTTCCACAGCAAGCTTGTTCTCCCAGGATGCCAGCCCAAGTTCTGCCCATCCTGGCATCTGAACCCTGAAATGCCTGAGCAACATCAAAATATCCAACCCAGAGTCTATCAAGGAAAGGGAAGAGGGGATAAAGCCTCATCCTACAGGAAGAAAAGTCCTGCCCGGCCACAGCTTCCAGGCCCAGCCTGAGCCTCTCCCTGCAGGCAGCCAGGTCCTCCCCTTCGGGGCGCTGTCCAGCGGACTCTGGATGCCCATGAGGCAGAGGACGCCTGGTACAGCCCAGGGGTCTCCAAGGTCCCCGGAGGTGTGGCAGGCTGGCCTAAATCTCCCAAGATTCGCAGGCTTCCCTCCAAAAAGAGAGGAGGTCTCTGGGTGACTGGCCAAGGGGCAAACCTTCTCCATGGCCTCGTGCTTGAGGACCCTCCATCCCAAGTGCCCAGCACGTAATGAAATGCTTGCTGACCTGCCAGGCTGACAAGGAACCAGGGAGATGGCACCCAAAGGCACGGAGGTGGGCTGCTGGGAGCTTTCAGGAGCTGGCCCACAGCTGGGGACAGAAGGGAAGAGCTCGGGCTCCCGGCACCGGCCGCCGTCCGGCTCCCGTCCGCGGGCCGCTCTCCTCAGGCTCCCGGCACCGACCGCCGTCCGGCTCCCATCTGCGGGCTGCTCTCCTCCATCC